>JABUQX010038774.1:0-81235 GCA_015478945.1 Trachelipus rathkii
TAATTCCGAAGAATTGGAGGTAGCCAGGAATAGTACCCTCATATAAGGGGGTAAAAGGGTAAGGGGAACTGTAGGAACTATAGGCGGAATTAGTTTATTGCAGTGTTGTATGGAAGATATATGCCAGTATTTTGGTTGAAAGAGTTCGTCGGACGTGACTGAAGGACTGATTGATGAAGAACAAGCGGTGGAATTTAGAAAATAGTGGAAGCGTAGAAGTGGTAAAAGGTGGTAGAGGGGAGTGCGTAGATGTAAAGTTAAAAGGTTTTTTTGTATGATAAGGGAATTTGTATTTGGTAGTGAGGCGAGGAGAGTCCGCGTGTGAATGTGAAGGTTATGTTAGATGCGTGAGCAACTGGGACAAGTACATGAGTTAAATGTTTCAGCATTTGTTGGATGAAAACGGAACAGATGATGTAGAGTGTGGTTGGGAAAGTTGTTAATGGTAGGAGGTGCTGGTGCAATTAAATCCTTCGTGGTTGTAAAGGAACTTAAAGTCTTGAGATGTCTAGGCTTTTTCACATGAGGGGTTGTGCTGCTACCTGGAGTTAATGTATGTAGTGGAACTGTAGTCTGAATAAGAGGTATAGAATCTTAAAGTACAAAAGATTTAGTGGGGACAATCTAGGGGCGTCGTATTAGGTGTGAAGAATAGGGCTGTTCAATTTGGAGAGGTAAAAATAAAAAATTTCGGTTTTTTACCACCTGAAAATATTTTTGCCTTTTGATGTGTAATATCCTAATTTTAAAGGTTTTTCCTTATTCATAACATTTACCGTGGTAAATTGCGCTTGCATTTCATCAATCGTATATTGAAATTCCGAAAAAGGACTCCAGAAATTGCTCAAAAGTGTTTAATGAACATCAAACAATTTAGTATTCATGTCTCTATTATCAAAACTGAAAACACATTGTAAAAATGTTAAAAAAAGCTTCAACCCACAATATTCATCAATCTTGGCTTCGACTACATTTCCTATGGAACAATTCATCCTTCTCCTTGTTCTGCGCTCTAATGAATCCTCTCGTTTCTCATGAGTATACACTTTGCCAGAGGCCTCTGTTACTTGTTTCACAAACCTCTCTATGGACTGTCCATGACAGGGCACTTGAATGGCATTGGCTAGTCAACAAACTTTCTAGTCCTGATATTTTTGAGTTTACAAGTAAGTGGAGGTTCAAATACTTTTTCTGACCAGCTATCAGTTCCAAAAGGAAGTTGCATTGGATTACTGCAGGTGTTTTCTAAGCCGAAACAGGGATAGACTTCTCCTGGATTGTTATCATCATTGTCTTCCATTCCTTATTCATTATTCTCTGAATTCCCTGTTTTCTTTCTTCTGGTCTTCCAGAGCAAAGAAGGCTGTTGAAGCACATTTCACTAAAATGCGAATTACCGATTGAACGTTTGGATTGTTTGGAAAACACAATATCTGCTACTGCCCTCTTCTGAGATTTTAGGAGCTTCAATTGATAAAGAAAATGTGGCGAGGTTCTTTCACCCAAGAGAATTTCGATTTGATTGTAAACCAGTAGGGATAGTAAACGCCAACAATGTATCCCACAAGCAGTTGTAACGTCTTCAAGTTGTTGCCTTTAAAGCCATGTTTTGAAACCCATATGCGACAATTCCTATTTTCCTGTTGTTAACCACCGCAAAGTAGATTACAGGACCAATTTCTAATAATGCCAGATCAGGTGGAAATATACCTGTCCTTATGGCCTGAGTTATCCTGTAACCATAAGCCTGATCTGTAGAGAGACCTTTGACAACAATGTCACTCAATGGAACCAAAATGCTCTTGAAAGGATATTCTAACAAATTGAGGATTGATTTCTAGTTCTGTTGCAGTATCAAGCATGTTGCCAATCTTACCACTCCACTTGCTGTTAGGCAAAGTTTTTCCATCCAACTCTGTGATCAAGTGCCGCAAAGGTAGCTCATTAGTATGAAGAGCACAAACCAATCAGATGAGTTTACGATTCAGCTTTACCTCAACCCAATGCATGACTCCTCCTTCCCAACCAGTGTTAACATTCGTTGAATCACCACCAATACCCTGTAAACTTTTATCAATGTTGTTTTTCTTTAAGAAATCCACAAAATACTTAGAAATAACTTCAACAGGCTTCCTTTTCGTAAAGTCTTTCTCTGGAGTAAAATGGAAAGAACCATTCACCTGGCTCCACTGCCAACAGAGTAATGCCTTCTTCTTTCACAAATATTGAACTGGTGACTGAGTTATCTGCTTGCTAACAGACTTTAGTGGGGATCTTTGCATCCGTCAAAGAAGATACATTCAATATTGCCTATCCGGCATCGAGCATGAAAATTTTCGTCATCAATGATTTTTCATGACTTTTTTCTTGTGCCTTTTTACTTTATGTGATCAACCACAGGTCCTTGTTCATTCAGTAATTAAATCCAGCATAAAAAATGCAGTGGTGTTAATGCAGCTGTAGCACGGTAGACCAAACACCTACCTAAGTAATTGCAAGGCACATTGCCGCAATTGTAATGTATTATACTGACTTGTACTTGAAGTAGAACGCGTACCTCAAAAATCTCACAGGAATTTGCAAAGGCATATTCAGATTTTTCATCTGTCAACATCAGTTGGCTCTTTCATCTTCGCCGGAGAAAAGAGCTTCATTTGGTTGTACTGTTAAACTCTTCCTTACATTTTTCTGCTTATATTACAGAATTCTTCCTTAATTAATCTTTTTTGCCTCCTTCTGCTTTTTAATTTGTCTTTCTCGTGCTCAGGTATAATCGGTGGTGCATGCCAATTTGATTTGCTTGTTCACCATTTTAAATTCTCTCTCTGGATCTATGAATTAAACACTTAGTGCTTTTGAAAGGCATCTTCAATATCCTTTAGACAAGAAGCAGGAGATGTACAACTTCATTGTTTCGCCAGTTAGCACCACCTGGACATGGACCCTCAAATTCTGCACGGTAGCGTAATCGTTCACACTTTGCAACTTGAGGATGTCAAAGAGCTTGTCTAACGTTGCTATGAAAGCATCTTTCAATTCCAGTTTTCCTCTGCCAAGTGATATGTTTTTGGCCTTTTCCCAGTTTTCTTCAATCTTCTTCAGGACTATGACTCTCGGATTTAAAAGTTGGCACCACAAAACATTGTTTGTTGGCTCCACTTTCAAGGCCACTTTTGGATAATATCCTGTTGCAGAGTGTCTGCGTGGGTAATTTCTGGACATATCTGTCCATTCTTGCGCTCTCTTAGCAGAAGCGCCATACTTTAGAAACATACACGTTGAGTTGGGAGTTAGAAGGCAGCATTTCTCGCCCAGTTTCAAATGAAGGTACCCATGTGAGTTGAAATTACCAGTCTTGTCTTCCTTTTACTAGCCATGGTTCCGAATTTTCAGATTTTGCAAGTGGAAGAAACTTTTTCGTGCCTGAAAAGGAAAACAAGGACAAATGTCCGACTATTTGAACTGGACATATAGTTAAAATTAATTAAAAAAAAAAAAAAAAGAAAAAAAAAAAAAAAATGACACTCAGCTGCCAATATGAGATTTATAACTAGTTTAAAACTGTTACGAGCTGGCATTAATTTCTTTACAGATGTATATAGTATAATATAAGTGTATTCTTAACCTTAGAGCAGAAGTACAGACAGAAATAATGATAAGAAGACACTTCTTTAGAGAAGACAGTTTAAATTGCTGCAATTTTACGTCAAACTTTGAAAATATAACGAAATTTGAAGTAGCTATTTACTAAGCATTCCAATGTAATTGCCAGTTCTTGTAAATATAATTGTGAATCGCTAACCAAAACACAACTTTTTGACCCCCCCCCCTCATTTTTTGAAAAAGGAAGTCAAAATCATCATCATCATCATCATCATTATTATTATTATTATTATTATTATTATTATTATTATTATTATTATTATTATTATTATTATTATTATTATTATTATTATCATTATCATTATCATTATAATTATCATTATCATTATCATAATCATAATCATAATCATTATCATTATCATTATTATTATTATTATTATTATTATTATTATTATTATTAGTTATTATTCCTAGTTTGATTTATTATCTATTATTATATTATTATTATTATTATCATTATTATTATTATTATTATTATTATTATTATTATTATTATTATTTTACTCGACATTAAATACAATTTATTTGATGTTTATTGTTTATTATTTCATTATATATAACCATTATTTATTAATGCTTCAGGGTTTTAGAGAATTATTTCGTTTGTTACAGCCCTCTTCATTACTTCCGTTGCGATCACGGGTGTAGTCTCGAAGCGTAATAATAGTTTTTAAAAATTAAAACTTGAATTGGGGTTTGCGTTTGCTTTTCGTACAAAATATTGTTTACCAAAATATATTTTTTATTTAGTAAAAGCCGCAATGTTAACGATTTATTTATCGGTCTATTAAATGATAATTTATTTATTTTAGTTAAGTTTGTTGCTAAAGTAAGTAGACCTTGGTTAAAAGCTATTTTCTAGTTAGGCTAGACTTTTTTTTTCTTTCTTTCTTTTTGGCAAATTAATTTTTGAGGCAAAATAGACTCATTAATTAGAATCCAAAAGGATTATTTAAGTTAAGGAAGAACATGTTTGGTAATTGACTAATGCATTTATATGAAAACCAATTATTTTCATGAAATTTTGAAGTATAAACAAGGTAAAGTTTATGGAAGACATAGGTATATGAGTCATTGTCAACTCACGCCCTTTTTTCCAACAATTGATGAACATTGGCACAATTGTTGAACTTTTTAAAAAAAAAAATTGGGTAATTGTTGTTGGTCGGTAAGCTGGCCATTAATTGTTAGGTAATAGTTGAGTTTAACAGATTCTCCGAAAATCGATATTTTAAGAAAATCAATCAATTTTTTGTTTAAAACCTATGAAAAACAACGTTTGTCAATAAAGAAAAACCACAGTGCCAATATATATTATATATAGTATATAGATATATATATATATATATATATATTATATATATATATATTATAGTATATTATATATATATATATATTAGTGATGGGGGACCGATTAATTTCCGTTCATTGTCATTCGCAAAAATCGGGCATATTTTTTAAAAAATCCGTTCATCATCATCGGCAAATTTCGCCGATTAATTGAACAAATATTAGAATTTTGAATAATATTAAAACTCAATAATAATACATAATAATTTAATAATTATAATTTATATTTATATATTTATATATATATATATATATATATATATATATATATATATTAATTATATTAATATACTATATTATTATAGCTATAATAATAATAATACCCATTTTGCTTATGGTTTGTATGACATTCCAGTGCCTAATGGCTGCCTTTTTGTTATGCGTTCATATCCACAATCATCCTCCAGACAACATATCATATACACTATACTTATATCACACCCTCTTCTTAGACATCTTTACAGAACTCCTTATCCCTCTATATCCATACGATGTAGGGAGAAAAAAAAATTGCCACATCGATATGTCCTGCGGTCGTAGGAAGGGCGAACTAAGGACGGTGGTAGTTGAGGTTGCTGCCTACTACCACTTTATCTTTTAGGCCAGGAATGCTAATGCATGCTAGGAGAAAATTCAGTGATCGCAGTAGCGCCCTTCTCTATCCTGTCGGGCGAAAATGTGATGAATCGATATCTGTATATATGAAATGTCAGAGAAATAAAGTTGAGGAGATGAGGAAGAGAGGTGATGCAGTATTAGAAGGGCAATTGATTTGCTCGCTGTGGGACTGAAACCAAAGATGAAAGGAAACGGTGAAAAATGAGTGGTGTTGATGTGCAAATGTGTTTGTTGTTGCTTGTGAAAGGAATGAGAGGGGATAGAAGGATTGCAATCGTGAGTGAGTTGTGGTAGAAGCAGGTTGGTAGATTTTGTGCTGTGTGCAGTACTAGAAGTCTAAAGGTTAAATTTTAAGTTTGAAAAGGTCAAAATGGTTGGTGGTTGCGAACTAGGGTTGGGAAAGGAAAAAACAAGCTCGTTTTTTCCCGAAAAAAACGGGTTTTTCATGAAAAAAACACAGCCTGAAAAAAACAAGTAAATTGTTTTTTTCCCAATTAAAGTTGTGGAATTTACATGTTTGAACAATTTTATTATAAGTTTTAGCAAATAGCTCTAATTTGGACATCTTTTGGTTCCAATTTCCTACAAGGTGGAAGCCCCTGGTTTGTGTTCAAAAAATTTTTTATGGGGTTTTCCATTATTTTTATTTTATATTCGAATTAATAATTCATATATTTGTTTGTGGCTTCATTAATGTTTTCTTACTCTGATTCAGCTTTCAGTAACATTTTTATCATAATAATTTAATCAGAATTTAGAAATGTCACGTGCAAAAAAGTCTCGTGACTGTACTTTTTAAGGAAATAAAAGTAGCAAGGCCTGGCGATGAAATATAACTTGTGTTGTGTAGACGTTGCAAAACTAGTATTTATTGCTCATAATTTAGAACAGGAAATTCTGAAATTTGCCAACTGAGAGAGATGATTCATGCTTAAGGTAGCTAAGCTTAGAGTCCTGCTTACTGCCCATGCTGTCCTTCACCACTGTCATTCCTCACACGATACTCATACAACTGAGGATATCAGGATATATCGTACTTATCGAAATTAATAGGCTGATCCGCTGATGAGCCCCAGTGATTTGAGGCCTTGACAGTGTCACAGCACAGTTAGTCAGTACTCAGTAGTGAATGGGGTCTGGGGAGTGGGCCTAGTGATTAGTGAATCAAAATTGATATTCCAAAGCCCAAATATTTAATATAGTCATTCACTCATCCTCCTTCATTTACAAACTTTTTAAAATTTTAATTTAAATATTCTTTATATATTTTATTTGCATCCCTTAAGTTACTTTTGAGTTTTGTCATTCAGACTCATTCTTATAATATATATTAATATACATAATGTTTAAAAGTAAATTATAATATGATTATATGATACAAATGGTAAAAATATTAGTAAAAATTAGTAAGTAGAAGCCTACAAACAGCAGTCTGCAGGCTACAACCTACTATAAATTGTAATGAAAACAATTGATAAAATATAAGAGAAAGGTAGTTCTGCTATTTTTATAAATCAAATTGGAATATTTGTGTTAATTTCAGGATCTTTTCATATTTGAAAAATGGAAAAATACCCAGTGAATATCATATAGCCTCTTTATATTTTTTAAAAAAAATTTAATAAAAAAAACGAAAAAAACTGAAAAAAACGAAAAATACATGAAAAAAATATGTTTTTTTCCTGAAAAAAAACATGATTTGAAAAAAACGGTTTTTTTCCCAACCCTAGTTGCGACATATGATTCATCTGAGGGTAATGTTGAACAGAGTGCGATTTTTGGGATTAATCTGAATGATGTTTTGGTTGGAGTGAGTAGGAGATTCAGTTCATTTACCACATATCCTGCCCATTCAAGATTTTTTTTTTTTACAGTTGTCACCACCTCTCACGGGCAGAGCCCCTATTCAAGGAGGGGGTGTAGTACTCTCAAGTTCACCCTCTAGCGCAAATATTACGCACAGATGAGCACAGACGCAGGGCTTTTTAAAGTGAGGAGATTAAATTCAGTAGGAAATACAGAAGATGGGAAAGAATTCCCACAAAACAGAGGTGGTGGGAAAGAAAGGAACACCACAGCAAACAGCCTGTTAGTTACAATGTAAACACAATACTCGGTGCGCAGATACAGAACCTATTGTGCTACGAAGGCGTCGTAAAGGTGGTGGTACGCGATGTAAGTTCCCATCGAGGGACTTGCCGCTTGCGGAGGTAACTATAGGATAGAACTAAAGCACCAAACATCGCATCACAAAGATAGAGGGTTCAAGTTGAACCTGGAAAGACAGAAAGTATAAGCCTTTTTGCCGGTTGACTCTACCCTGTTCCAAAAAGCCGGGTGAACTAGAAGCCCCCCAGAATATAAGAGCAGTACTCCATACATGGGCCGTGAAACCTTTTATTAGCGAGGAAGCAACTGAGAAAAAGGAGAAAGTTCTCACAGTCTAACAGAACTTCCAGTTCTTTGATGCCGCCTAGCAAAACCGCTCTGGATGTGAGGTTTCCAAGACATTTTTTTTTTCATGTTAAGGCCAAGGATATTTACTATATTTTCAACAGGAGAGACGACAGAACCGGCGAAAGAGACAGGAAAGTTAGAAGGATTTTGGAGAGGAGGATTCTGTAAAAGTTGGGTTTTTTAAAGAATTTGAAATTTTCAACAAGTTATTTCAATTCTTCGCACCCCCCCCCTCCTGCGAGAATAAAATCGGAAGACTTAAGACGAGAAGGCAATTCCAGAAGTAAAAGGGGGAGTAAGTAGAATTGATATGAGTTAAGAATGAAGGGTCGAGTCATCGGGCAATCGCAGTGGATAGGAGTTAGAGGTGCAGGTTGAGAAGATCATTTAATGAACAGTAGGAATAAAGTAGGAGATTAAGGACAAAACCTGAGGAACACCACGATTGACAGAAAAGAAGAAGAGTCGCCCCATCAACAACAACACTGATATGAGCGATTTGAAAAAAGCTAGATATAAGTAAGCAAGAGAATGAGGAAAACCCAAAGGAGGAGCTTGGAGAGCAGTGACGCGGCCATACTCAGTCAAATACCTTAGATATGTCAAGCGCCACCGCCAAGTCTCCCCATAGTTTCCGAAGGACGAAAACCATAAATCGGTTAGATAGGAATGTAAATCCCAGTAGACTTCGTGCAGCGAGATGCCGTACTTGGCGATCGGAGTGAGTTTCCAGATGACCTAAGAAGTGAGTGAGAATGGTTTCAAAGATTTAGATAGAATACAAGTGATAGCTACAGGGCGATAGTTAAAAGGATCAGAGCGGCTTCTTTTTCGAAATAGGTTGGAAATACGCGCGGTTCCAACGCTGAGGGAGGGAAAGTGCTAGTATTAATACATAGAGGATATAGTTGAGCGAGGGGCGAAAAAAATTAGCCTTTTCAGTGTGAGAATTAGCAACCACAATATCAGATTCGCAATAGAGAGGAAGGCAGATTTACAAGAAGTTGCTAGAGATGAAAGATTGGTCAAGATGGAGAACCAAGGAGGTTAGCGCACTTTCCTTTGATGAAAGCCAGCTTTGGTTAGTCGAATAGTATCCTGTAACAATTCCGACCTGAATGAAAATCAGCGAGATGGATAGTAGAACGAGAATTTTTTCCACACCCGATACGCAGTCTCTAGCCTGAATGGCCAGAGAATAAGCACGATCGAACCATGGATTATGAGGAAAGAAAGATTGTTTTAGAAGGAATGAATGAGGAAAGAAAAATTTAGCTGAAGGAATGAACCTGCTCATCCCACTTACGATTACAGGCTCCCTCCTTATCTTTTAAATCTTTATTACATCCATCATTAGTCCTTATTGAGGTAGGCCAATTTGCTTATCATCTGCAAAATTGAACCTGACATTTAAAGTCCTAGTCTAAGATTTTTACAATTGTATGAGGAACAGCACTGACCTAAGAAATCGTTACGGATTCACAAACATGTCTCCTCATTTCCATTATAAATACTTTTCATTTTCATTGATTAAACTATTATTATTTTATTATTATTTTTATTATTATTATGAGTATTTAAGGAATCAAAATTTTGATCGCTAAATAATTTCGGAGCGTTGAACCCCCTGACCCTCCTGTCTATAGCCTTTATATACATATATATATATATATATATATATATATATATATATATTATATATATATATATATATATATATATATATATGATATATTATATATATATATATATATATATATATATATATATAGTACTATATAATAATATATATATATAGAGAGAGAGAGAAGGGAGATTTTAAATAAAATTTACAATAATCGTCATCGTCATCGTCATCGGCAACTTGCCCTAATCGTCATCGTTCATCATCAGCGGCAAAAATTTCATTAACGCAACAACACACAGAGCTAGAACCGGATAATACTTCGAAAAAGATAGAAAACCGAGAAAGTCAAAGAAAAAGTAAGGAAAAGGTAGCAAGGTAGTCAAGCAACTACGCTCTGCTACCAATTTTGTGTTGTAGAATTGTCGGGAATGTGAAAGTAAATGCAGATTCCAAGGGAGTAATGGCAAGTGTAATTGTTTTTACAGTAGTGACTTACAAAAGTCTTAACAATGGAAGAAAAATCAGTTTCAATAACAAGAGATTGTATAAAGATTATTTACTAAGATAACGCCCCACAAAATAAAGGCAAAAAAAATTTTGTGCATGAACACTCACCGTCCTTTTCCACTCCAATGACCTTCGTCTGGCTTAAGTGCTTAAACTATTCTTATATCTAATTTTATTCGTGCTTCATTCGCATGCAAGGTATAACATCAAGCTAAGGTGACCAAGGACAATCAGAAAACAATTCTTCAAAGAAATATAAAAAGGTTCCAGCTCCAACATTCAGGCAGTAACATGAAAAAAAATATATATTCAAGGATTAATGCCACACAATCAAATGTTTTTAGAGATATCATAAATCAGTAAAAGCAAAGCCAAGTGATTACCTTAATAAAGAAATGTCTTTGATTTAACCTTGCAAAATTGTGCCAATAGACAAGAAAGACAGGTAAAGAAGTGTTGTTTTTTTTTAAGTTTAATTAATTATTTCTCATTATACAAGGCATTACAAGTAATAAATATATTCAAATAAGATTACATTCATGTTTTATTAATAGATGTGCAACACATCAGAACCCCCAATATATATATATATATATTTTTTATATATATATATATTAACTCCCTTCTCCCCTTTAATTGTTTTGCTTGGCCAGCAAAACAGAGTATTAAATTTCTTTAAAGCCGTTGACTCCGAACTCCTTTTTGAAATAGTTTGTATTGGAAATTTCGAGGTACTGATATCGCTATCAGAAATCGGTAAATTTTATACAAAATATAATTATTTATATTGGAAATTTTGAGGTACTGATATCGCTATCAGAAATTAGATAATTATATACATAAACACTCTTAAACCTAAAAAAAATTTGATCTATAATCACAACATATAAGATTTATTCCTCTCAGAATAAGTAAATAATGTTTACAAATGTTTAATAGTTTGTGAATCAACACCCGAGTAAAAAAAAAAATATAAGTAAGTTTAATTTATAAGGTTTAATAGCTTAGAGTAGTTTTATCACTGTTCTTATTTCACTCACACTTTAATATTGTTTTAGAAGTTTACTTTTAGAGTATCAATTAAGGCGCTAACAGTCAATTCACTTAATTAATAAAGTTTAGCACAAACTTCTTAAGTAAAAATAAATATTTGTATTCAAAAACAAAGTTACAATTTTTGACATTGTTTTTATATCTCTTTATTTCTTTTACTTAAATACGACAAGATATTTGTATTTATTTATACTTAATTAAGACAAGACAAGATAATTGTATTTATTTTACTTAAACAAGACAAAATGATTATATTTATTACTCTCAAATACCTTGGGCATGATTAAGGGTTGTGGCTAAAGTGATGAAGACAGTTGTGAGAGCGTTTCTAAAGCCAAAGGTGTAATAACAAAAAAAGAAAAGCCCTGTGCCAAAATTAAAAGAAAAGCACTTGTTCAGGCAAGGATCCAATGTTCTGATCCTGAAGCAAAAAGGGTTCACAAGAAGGGTCCTGTACCCTGTTCCTTTAAAAAAATATATATATACATGTAAAAAAAATTTACTTAGCAAAGAAGAGTGTATGACATAAGGTCAGGAACAAAAAAAAGAATTACGCATCAGTTTACCTCAAGAGAATACAATTGAGGAATAAAGATGATCGTAGATTTCTCACGTATCTAAATCCGACTATCTTGAGGAAAGAAAGCTTGCTTACAAGACATCTATTCTAAAAACAACAAAGATAACACTTACGTAAATGGCATCCTGTGAAATCATAGGACTTATTAAGGATCAATATCGATCACTTCAAAATGTCTCCCACTAACCTTGGAAAGGCAACTTAAAAATATGACTTGTAGTAAAAAGTAAGAACCAACATTCACCAAAAGACTGAGAAAATTGTAGACAGCTTATAAACTACAACTGAAAAAAAAATATTGTATCCTTATACTTTTTGTAGAAGTGAAACTCTACATTTTCCTCCCCACCCGTCGAACTTTGACGGAAAAACGGGGGAGAGCTGGTAAAACAATAAAGGAGAAAGAAAGAAAAAAAAGAAAAGTGTAATATGTGTAAAAAAAATAATTTTTTTAAGGCCCATTCTGCTCATATCCCTGAGTGAGATTCTCAAGTATATGCCTAAATTCTTTTCCATCTATATGGTCATTTTTTGTATGCAACACCCCCAAAGCATAAGTGACAAATCGATTATAAGAACCCTGTATCAGGTCTGCTTCCTGAAACGTCATGCGTTGTAAGGATTTGGCTAGTGATATTCGTGGTGTCACCTTACTCTCTGGAGTATAAAAGGACGACGGAGTTGGACGTTTAAATGAATATTCAGAAGGAATTGGATCAAAGGGAGACACTTCAGGTGTTTCTCCTTGGATCGCACGTGACTGCTCAAAGGAAGGTCGGAGGTTCTTGGGAGCGGTTTGGTTCTGATCCGAGCAAGAAAAACTCGAATGAACCTCCGGCCTATGCCTTGCCTCAGATGACCTCACAGGTCGCAAGTATGTCCGTTCATTTGACGACGTTCCGGCTGAACTTGGACCTGCAAGGGACGTTGTGGTGTTAAGGGTTGTGTCGTCATCTTTTACAAGACCCTGACGAAGACGAAATTGTGAAGCCACTGTCATTTGAAAAGGTGCGTCTGGTGGTAGTTTAGTGTTCATATCCAATGTGTCAAAATCTTTTAACATTTCCCAAAATGCTTTAACAAATTCTTTATTCGGGTGTATCCCATCTTTATTGTAGCCATCAGCCCCCAATGAATATACTTCATTCTTGGGATTTACTAAAAGCTGATATTGACTATATAGATCTCGACGAACCAGTCTTAAAGCATCGGTCATCGACAAAGTACGTTTACCCTTCCATTGCAAAGCGGAAGTATGGAGTCTAAGTAATTCATTATGAACAAGGATAGTATCCCTATTCAGAACCTTAGGATCAGAGTGTTTGAAGCTATTATACCATTCCTGAACTTCCTCCGGTGCGTGTGCAATATACCTATGAAAATTATAATAGGGAAGGTCAGGTAATGCAGGCAAGACAAGAAAAACTTTCATCTTAGGATTAACTTTGTACGCCATTTGATAAATGCCTTCCATAATAGGGACAACCTCCTCAGCTCGAAAAGTTACATCTGGAAGGGTTATTTTGTATTCCTTGTATCTACCTTTAGATTTGACTGGCAGATAAATCATCTGGCGATATGCCATACGGAAAACAGAAAACACCACAAGATGAGTCGTATCTGGTGTAATATGAATATTTACACATCTAGGAATGTCCTCGAACTTGTAATACATTGCCCTTTTAAATTGAAATGTGTGTTTCTTTGGGTTAGAATATCTTTGGTCATACCCCGACTCCAGGTATGAAATCATAGAGTGTCCAACAAAGAGTATCTGAAATGTATAATATTCAAAATTAGATTCTCATAATAACATACTATAAGATTTATAAATGATTAAGTGACAAAAAAATGCCTCTTTAGAATCCCCCCCCCTTTTAAGTTAGCAGGTTTAATAAGGGTAGTATAGATTACATTCATTTTATTTAAAACAAACAAAAAAATATTTGAGCATTTATTGACAAAAAAAATTTTTTTAGTAATATATTTGTAGATTCAATTGATGTTATGCCCATATCGCTTTATATTTCTTTACCTCTTCCTTTTCAGGTATGCAGTAACCATCTTCCCCATCCAATGCGGTCCAAAAGAGATGATCCATCCTCCCAGAACATCACACGACGAATTGAAAAGATGATCCCCGATTTCTTCAGTGTCCTCTTCCAGACGATCCATTCCACCAAAACATCACGATGAAATGAAAAGATGAACATCACATTCCGTGGTTAATTTCAGTTTTTCAGGTTAAAATTTCTCCATCAAATAAGAATGATTTTTATTCATATTTTACTTTACAAAAAAAAATAAAAACAACAAAAAAAAAATTTAGTTTATTAACAAAAGTACATTATTAACAAAACCCCATTTAACACAAAAACACTTACATTTTTGATTATACAGATTTTTAGTATTAATTCATGCCTCTTCTTCAGGTCCTTCTTCTTCCAAGTGTTCTTCCGTAACGGTATGCCTTCTCCGTCTTCTCTCCAAGACACGGGGTTGTACCCAGGGTTGTGTATTTTCTTCTAGAGAAGATCTTTGGCGTGTACGAGAGGCTATAGACCCTGTGAACCCTGATTCATCTAGTCTTTCCTCCTCGCACACCCTTGTAGATAAGGTTGGTGCCCATCGCACTGTTTTTCTTTTTCCAAAAGTAGTTTGAATAGAGGGTGGTGTTTTAATTGGAGACTTGTCCAATTCTAGAAATTCTTTAATTATTGATGCAGTGTGTCCCGATGGGATCTCTGGGATCTCTAATTGAGTAGATGTGGTATCTGATAGTGTGGAAAGTTCCAGTTTAGGTATATCTATTGTAGGTGTGGATGTTTTTCCTAAAGATTCCAAAGGAGCAATGTCGTCGTAAAGACTCTGTGCTTGTGGAGAGCCCGTAAAACTGGCTCTAGACGATAAATCCTCCATGGACAACCTTCTAACCTGTCTTTGAGGCACTGCCAACTGTTCTCTATCTTGAGTTATATTAATAGGAGTATAAGAAATGTAAGTCGGAGTTTCCATTGTATCAGGAGAAATATGCAATCTAGGTGAGTTATTGATTAAAAGTGGTATCACCGACATCTGTTCCGGTGTTAAAAACAAATTCCCCAAATGATATGATGAGATATCACTCAACTGGTCATTCTCTATCAAATACTCCTTATCGTATGGAGATGTTGATCGCACATCATCTGGATCCGGGATCGGATTTAAGGAATTCGCCCACAGGATACTTTGATTCAGGTGATATATGACATTAGAGAAATCCGGAGGTGGAACATCCGGAAATCCCAGAAACTCTTCCTCATCGTCTGAATCCGTTTCAAAATTTGGCAATTCAGCAGGTGTTGTTTCACTCCGCTCTTCCTCAATCTCCTCCAAAGGTTCTTGCACTGGAGCTAAGGGTCGTGTTAACAATTCGATGAAAATTGGCGTTCGTTCTAAATATTTTGGAGGTGAATTCCACCGTTTTATTTGTCGGTGATGAACTCTATATTGTCGTCCGGTGTCTGGAGCCTCGACAATATAAGTTACGTCATTCGAGTTTACTTTAATTATTGTCAATGGTCCTTGGTACCTTTCTTTAAATTTGTTCAAGGTGAGGTCTCCTGGCAATTGAACCTTAAGAGCCACCAATTGGCCGAGTGAGTAAGAATGGTACTTTTCATGTCCTTCATCCCAATACTGGGTAAACTTTGTCCATGGCAGTCTAGGATGGACTCCATGAGCATCTCTAAACAATATTTCTGTAGGTGTTTTTCCCGTTTCTGCATGTTTCAGATGATTATATTTTAAAATTACTTGTGGTAATATGATATCCCACTGACCGGGATCAGTGAGAGAAACTCTTAAATACTGTATTAAAGTTCTGTTCATTCTTTCCACTATACCATTCGATGAAGGGTTGTAAGGAGTTGTGTAAATATGATAAATACCTAAGGAAAGGAGCAAATTTTCAAAAAGAGGTCCCCTAAACTCCCTAGCATTATCCGACATAAGTCTTGATGGAATCATTGGAAGATATGGGATGATACTTTCTAAAGCGGCAGTTACTATTGCAGTATGCTTAGTTTTTATTGGCACAGCAGCCACCCATTTACTAAAATGGTCTATGAAAACCAACGCATAGTTATTTCCTTTGTTGGATTTAGGCAATTGTAAAAGATCAACTGCTGTGAGTTCAAATGGATGATAAGTATTAATCTTTATTTTAGGTGGCGCCCAAATGACGTTAGAAATTTTAGCCAATTGACAAGTGTGACAGGATCTAGTGACATCCTGACAGATCATTCTCAACTTGGGATGCCATATTATATTTTCTATAAGAGCATATAATTTATTCTGCCCTATATGAACAAATTCAAAATGATTTATTATAGCTACCTGTACGGCAAAACTGAACGAAACCACGTAATGATAGTGATTATTGCGATTACTGTGGATTATGTGGTCATCCTGAACAAACAAAAATTTTCTTGAACGGCTGAATAATTTTAAGGGTCCCCTGAAAGGTTGATTGTTTTGCAAAGCTCTCCTTAACCTTCTCAATAAAGGATCAACTTGTTGACATTCAGTTATCTGAGACATAATGACTTCCACTGAATCCTGTGAATTCAACACCAAAGAAAAATTATGTAAAGTTATAGTTGTGTTAGGCAACTTGTCCAGAGTCATCTCCTCCCCACCAGAGTTCTTTAATTCATAAAGGAGATGAAGGTTTAATTCCGATAAATCCTCTTCTATCAAAATATCTGGCTCTAAATTATAATGAATTACTGGAGGACTCTTAGAATTAGGTTGTAATTGTGGATATGCGATTATTGCTGTAGTAACTGATGTTGGTAACTCCTCTGAGTTCACAGGTTTTAAAAGATTAAAGTGTATCCCTCCTCTGCAAAACAAGTAACAAGTTTCCTTTTCTGAATCAGAGGTTGATGTCCCAAATTGAAGAGGGTGTTCTTTAGAACTATACACCAACACTTTTACTTTGTACATCGTTGCAAAGGCTTGAATACTATGTGTGAATGGAAGTTGGCCTGGATATTTTGACAATTTTAATTGTTGAAGGGTTTGTTTTTCACCTTTTCCAGTTGGCAAATGATAGTCTTTTCGATGATCTATTAATTCTTCTATTATGTTTACACGTAGTGCTATATGTTGACTTACATTATTATATAAATACTGTGAAAAACATTGAAAAAGGGAATCCCCTCCTCCAGGCATAGAATGTTCTATAAATCCGTCTGGGATTTCTGGGATATAACTCTTATCGATTGTTTCAGATTTAATTTCATAAGGATTACGAGACAAAAAGTCTGCTACTATATTTTGTTTGCCTGGTAAATAGTGAAGCTCATAATCGAGGTCGTTTAATTCCTCCAGAGTTCGGGCAACTCGATGGTTTACAAGTGGCATGTTTTGCAAGAATAGGATAGGTTTGTGATCTGTGTATATTCTGACTTTAATCTTATATAAGAACGGTTTTAATGACCTGACGGCCCAACGAATGGCAGCAACCTCCCTCTCAGTAGTGCTATACCCCCTTTGAGCCTTTGAAAATACTGTTGAGATGTATGCTATAGGTTTTTCTTCATTATCCTGAACCTGGCTAAGACAGGCTCCTGCACCTATCCCCGATGCATCTGTATAAAGTAATAAGGGTTGTGCCTTTTCTGTACGATCCGGATAAGTTAATAAGGGTGGTTTAGTTAAGAGTTGTTTTAATTTGTCAAAAGCTTGTTGACATTCGTCCGTCCACGGAATGGTTGATTTACATTTTAATAGGTCAAACAGGGGTTTTGCAATCACTGAACAGTTCGGTATATGCCGGCGATAAAAATTAACCAGTCCCATAAACTGTCGAACTTTTCTAACTGTAGTTGGTGCTTTGAAGTCCTGAATTCCTTTGAGATTCTTTTCCAAGGGAATCATACCCTTACTCGAAATTACGTGTCCCAGGAAGCTTACTTCTCGTCTTAGTAAATTCGTTTTTGAAGGTTTCAATTTGAAGCCGTTAACCATGAATGCTGTAAGCACCTCTTCTAATACTGCCAAATGTTCTGCAAAGGTTTTAGTGATGATAAGCACATCGTCCAGATAAACCCTGACTTCTTCCCATGAAAGGTGACTCAGTATCAAGTGCATGGCTCTCTGGAACGTGGCGGGTCCATTTTTTACGCCAAAAGGCATTCTAAGAAATTCCCAATGGGATAATGGGGTTGAGAAAGCAGTCTTCTCGATGCTGTCTTCCGCCATTTCAACCTGATAGTACCCCTTTATAAGATCGATAGTCGTGAAGTATTGCTTGCCTTGAAGGCTAAAAAGGGTATCTGTCAGATTAGGAATGGGAAAGGAATCTCCCTTTGTGACAGAATTTAGTTTTCGATAATCTATGCATAGCCGCATAGCCCCATCAGGTTTTCTGATGGGTACTACCGGTGCTGAGTAAGGAGAAAACGATTGCCTGATGATGCCTTCAGCTTCGAGTTTTCTGCACACTTCCTCCACTTCATATAAAATAGGACCTTGAAGTCTTCGAACAGGTTCGCATATAGGATTATCTATGTAAGTTTCAATTGAGTGTTTAAGAACAGAGGTACACCCCACATCTGTATCTCCGAGGCTTAAAGCAGTTGGATATTTCAGTAAGAGTTGTATTAATTGATCTTTTTGCTCCCGAGTCAGGTCTGTTGAATCAAGTTGAAAAGCCTCTTCGAGATTAGCAGAGGTCCATTCCTGGTATGTGCTTTGAGGTTTTTGGGTGAGTTCGACCAGATTTACAGGCACTGATGATATAGGATGGATAGGATGAATAGAAAGAACAGAAAATGACCCTAGTGGGTAGCCTGATTTCAGCTTAATTATATTACTAGAGAGATTGTAACAAGGTAGCACTACTGGAGTGTCAAATGTATAAGATATGACCGCATGGTCCATCACAAAGTGATTTTTATCATTAGGAGTGAATAACAAAAGTGTTTTACTAGTTAAGTCTTTATTTCTTAATATTTCTTCTGGCTTTATAGCTACGGTAATTCCTTTATTAGATGGAATTAGTACATCGTGATCTAATTTCGCAGCATGTTCCTGCCCTGCTGCAGTTCTGATATCTTTAGCAATTATTGTCAGGACATTGTCATGTCTAGTTATTAATTCTTTATTGGCCAAGTCTGGCAAAATATTTTCTGCTTGTAAAAGATCATAACCAATTACTACTCCATAACATACAACCTCATCTGGAACTATCACAAAGTCCCTAAATTGTGTTCTATAATTGTTCGAAAGATGTAATGATAGTGTGACAGCCCCCAAAACTTCAAAAATGACATCACCGATGCCACGAATACTGACATATTCAGTAGGCTGCATAGGATATTTATTAGGATCTAAAAGTTTATAAGTTCTATGTGTTATGATACTAACTGAAGCTCCAGTATCTACAAGAGCATCTATTAGCTGTGTTTGTTGGGAGTCATCTATTATAACCCCTATAACTAGAGTAGCAGGTGAAGATGTGGATAAGTTTTTTAGATAAAGGCAAGGGCCTTTCTTAGGCGTGGTTAATGTAGACTCCTGCTGGAGTAAATTAGTAAGTGAATAATTATCAAGATTGACTGATCCCGAAAGGGGAATTAAATCATGGTTGATTAATAAATTTTCTTTTTCTTGAGAATCAATCTCCTCAATTTCAGTCTCCGAAGACGGTTTAACAAGATCGAATATTTCCAGTGGACATTCAGCAACCTCAACCTGTAATAATTCCTCTATAGGTTCCACTGTTAAATTTTCAATTTCGTCAAACATAGATGGTTGAGGTGGTGGCAAATGTGACCCGGTGTTTGTCTTTCGACGCTTTTTATGACGCTGCTGTTTAGGTTGTTCTTCTCGCTCTGTGGGTGGGTCATCTCCCACAGAGTGAATTAGTTTTTTGAACTTTTAGGGGATCTCTGTGGACAATTCATGCCCAAGTGACTTCCCTGACAATACGGACATCGCAAAGTAGAGTCACATTTAACTTGTTTTTCTGTCATTAGTGGGCAGTCTGGCACTATATGTCCATGTTCTTTACATCGTATGCATTGATTCTTTTCAGCATAGCATTCTTCATAGACATGCCCCCTCTTACCGCAAAATTGGCAATAAGGCCTCGATGGACAATCTTTAACATGGTGTCCTGGTGTCTTACAATACTTACAAGAAAGGTTATTTCCGGCCCACCATGGTTGTTGTGTTGATGAAGAAGAAGTAGGTTGTTGGGAATGTTGTGATGTTGGTTGTTGAGAGGGTTGATTTTGTTGTTGTTGTTGTTGACGATTATTTTGTTGTGGTGATATACGCCCTTTCTTAGGGGAATTTTGACCTTTATTAGATGGATAGAAAGTCCTATTTTGGCGAGGTGAATTTGGAGGAACACTACCTTTGGGGTTATTCACATTCGATGGAGGGAATGGAGGTTTGGCAACCACCTGTGCAAAGGTTGGTACAACATATTGTTGTTGAGACACTTGTTGCACAGGCGGTTCATAGCCCGGATAAGTTAAATATCCCCGGGGTACGATATTTTGTTGTTGATTGTAATATTCGTGTGTTTGTATAGGTAAGGGTGGTAATGAATTTGGATGTGTTTGTAGATTAGAAATATCAATCACCTCAGGTGAATATGGTTCTGGAATAATCTCTTGGGATGGTACTTGGGGAATCGCCGATGCTGACATATGTCCGTTGGTTTTGTAACTATTATAATGTTGCGAGATTATTTTGACTAATGCTTCCCAACTCATGGGAACTCCTGCCAAAGCAATCTCACATACAGTAATGGATGCTTGTATAAGTTGTTGTACTTGCAATGGCGTACTATTTATTAGTTTTTCACGCACCATTTTCATATTTTTCACATCTGAACCCGGGAATCCCATCTCGGCTAAACCCTGCAACCTAAGAGCATACAAGGGTATCGTTTCATGGGAAAGAATTTTCGCTTCATTAAAGTTATTAAGATGGGTTTTAACCTTCTTCCGTAAATAGTCAGTAAACCATTCAACTAGTTGCGTTTTTATAACAGTATACCCTGCATTGTTCTTCATTAATAACTCGTATACATCTTTCATATCCCCCTCCAGGTATGAACCCAGATGTGTTCTCCAACCTTCCGATGTTGATCGTGGATATGTTATTCTCGCATATTCTTCAAAACGCTGTAAGAACTGGGGAAAAGGCTCCCCATTTTCCAATGAGTATTTCCCTATAGGGATCATTCTTGTTGACTGATGGGGTATAAATCCCTCCAGTAACAAGACTACTTTAGAAAGAGCCATTATCATTTGTTGGTTTTGCAAATAAATTGCCTTTAACCAATCTCCATCTGTTACATCAAATTGTGTTTGATTTACCTGATTTACCAATGAGGATGCCTCATTCTCATTTGATTTAAAGGGGACAGATTGACTCTCCTGTGAGCCCTGTTGCAGTGCTGACATTTGTGGGAAATTCCATTGCGGGGATGGTAACCTCGCCATTCTTTCCATCAACCTTTGTCCTTCTGCCATTTGTTGAGTCAGCTGCTGTTTGGTGATTTCACCACCTAAAGGGTTGTTTCTTGTAGACGGTGTAACCGTAGAATTAGTTGTTGCAAGGGTGGTGTTAGGTTTCGGTTTTACCGAACTCTGTTGTAAGTTCTTTTGTTCTGGTTCTGCCGCTAATATCTGCTTTATTTCATCCGAATTCCCCCCCCCATTCAAATTCAATCCTACCACACCAACCTCTCCCAACTCACCAACCTCCCCACTCTCACTCACAACCACATTTTCCGCCATGATTCTTTGTGTTATGTATGTGAGAATGTAAGAGAACTGGAATGTATACTAGACAGTAAAGGAGACACACGATAATGACAGGATGAACCGACGATGAAGGAATCAGAAATTTTACGCAACAACACACGGAGCTAGAACCGGATAATACTTCGAAAAAGATAGAAAACCGAGAAAGTCAAAGAAAAAGTAAGGAAAAGGTAGCAAGGTAGTCAAGCAACTACGCTCTGCTACCAATTTTGTGTTGTAGAATTGTCGGGAATGTGAAAGTGAATGCAGATTTCAAGGGAGTAAAAGCAAGTGTAATTGTTTTACGGTAGTGACTTACAAAAGTTCTAACAATGGAAGAAAATCAGTTTCAATAACACGAGATCGTATAAAGATTATTTACTAAGATAGTGCCCCACAAAATAAAGGCAAAAAAAAACTTTGTTGCATGAACACTCACCGTCCTTTTCCACTCCAATGACCTTCGTCTGGCTTAAGTGCTTAAACTATTCTTATTTCTAATTTTATTCGTGCTTCATTCGCATGCAAGGTATAACATCAAGCTAAGGTGACCAAGGACAATCAGAAAACAGTTCTTCAAAGAATATAAAAGGTTCCAGCTCCAACATTCAGACAGTAACATGAAAAAAATATATATTCAAGGATTAATGCCACACAATCAAATGTTTTAGAGATATCATAAATCAGTAAAAGCAAAGCCAAGTGATTACCTTAATAAAGAAATGTCTTTGATTTAACCTTGCAAAATTGTGCCAATAGACAAGAAAGACAGGTAAAGAAGTGTTGTTTTTTTTTAAGTTTAATTAATTATTTCTCATTATACAAGGCATTACAAGTAATAAATATATTCAAATAAGATTACATTCATGTTTTATTAATAGATGTGCAACACATCAGAACCCCCAATATATATATATATATTTTTTATATATATATATATTAACTCCCTTCTCCCCTTTAATTGTTTTGCTTGGCCAGCAAAACAGAGTATTAAATTTCTTTAAAGCCGTTGACTCCGAACTCCTTTTTGAAATAGTTTGTATTGGAAATTTCGAGGTACTGATATCGCTATCAGAAATCGGTAAATTTTATACAAAATATAATTATTTATATTGGAAATTTTGAGGTACTGATATCGCTATCAGAAATTAGATAATTATATACATAAACACTCTTAAACCTAAAAAAAATTTGATCTATAATCACAACATATAAGATTTATTCCTCTCAGAATAAGTAAATAATGTTTACAAATGTTTAATAGTTTGTGAATCAACACCCGAGTAAAAAAATATAAAGTAAGTTTAATTTTAAGTTTTAATAGACTTAGAGTAGTTTTATCACTGTTCTTATTTCACTCACACTTTAATATTGTTTTAGAAGTTTACTTTTAGAGTATCAATTAAGGCGCTAACAGTCAATTCACTTAATTAATAAAGTTTAGCACAAACTTCTTAAGTAAAAATAAATATTTGTATTCAAAAAACAAAGTTACAATTTTTGACATTGTTTTTATATCTCTTTACTTCTTTTACTTAAATACGACAAGATATTTGTATTTATTTATACTTAATTAAGACAAGACAAGATAATTGTATTTATTTTACTTAAACAAGACAAAATGATTATATTTATTACTCTCAAATACCTTGGGCATGATTAAGGGTTGTGGCTAAAGTGATGAAGACAGTTGTGAGAGCGTTTCTAAAGCCAAAGGTGTAATAACAAAAAAAAAGAAGCCCTGTGCCAAAATTAAAAGAAAAGCACTTGTTCAGGCAAGGATCCAATGTTCTGATCCTGAAGCAAAAAGGGTTCACAAGAAGGGTCCTGTACCCTGTTCCTTTAAAAAAATATATATATACATGTAAAAAAATTACTTAGCAAAGAAGAGTGTATGACATAAGGTCAGGAACAAAAAAGAATTACGCATCAGTTTACCTCATCGGATACAATTTACGTAAGTGTTATCTTTGTTGTTTTTAGAATAGATGTCTTGTAAGCAAGCTTTCTTTCCTCAAGATAGTCGGATTTAGATACGTGAGAAATCTACGATCATCTTTATTCCTCAATTGTATTCTCTTGAGGTAAACTGATGCGTAATTCTTTTTTGTTCCTGACCTTATGTCATACACTCTTCTTTGCTAAGTAATTTTTTTACATGTATATATATATTTTTTTAAAGGAACAGGGTACAGGACCCTTCTTGTGAACCCTTTTTGCTTCAGGATCAGAACATTGGATCCTTGCCTGAACAAGTGCTTTTCTTTTAATTTTGGCACAGGGCTTTTCTTTTTTTGTTATTACACCTTTGGCTTTAGAAACGCTCTCACAACTGTCTTCATCACTTTAGCCACAACCCTTAATCATGCCCAAGGTATTTGAGAGTAATAAATATAATCATTTTGTCTTGTTTAAGTAAAATAAATACAATTATCTTGTCTTGTCTTAATTAAGTATAAATAAATACAAATATCTTGTCGTATTTAAGTAAAAGAAGTAAAGAGATATAAAAACAATGTCAAAAATTGTAACTTTGTTTTTGAATACAAATATTTATTTTTACTTAAGAAGTTTGTGCTAAACTTTATTAATTAAGTGAATTGACTGTTAGCGCCTTAATTGATACTCTAAAAGTAAACTTCTAAAACAATATTAAAGTGTGAGTGAAATAAGAACAGTGATAAAACTACTCTAAGTCTATTAAAACTTAAAATTAAACTTACTTTATATTTTTTTACTCGGGTGTTGATTCACAAACTATTAAACATTTGTAAACATTATTTACTTATTCTGAGAGGAATAAATCTTATATGTTGTGATTATAGATCAAATTTTTTTTAGGTTTAAGAGTGTTTATGTATATAATTATCTAATTTCTGATAGCGATATCAGTACCTCAAAATTTCCAATATAAATAATTATATTTTGTATAAAATTTACCGATTTCTGATAGCGATATCAGTACCTCGAAATTTCCAATACAAACTATTTCAAAAAGGAGTTCGGAGTCAACGGCTTTAAAGAAATTTAATACTCTGTTTTGCTGGCCAAGCAAAACAATTAAAGGGGAGAAGGGAGTTAATATATATATATATAAAAAATATATATATATATATTGGGGGTTCTGATGTGTTGCACATCTATTAATAAAACATGAATGTAATCTTATTTGAATATATTTATTACTTGTAATGCCTTGTATAATGAGAAATAATTAATTAAACTTAAAAAAACAACACTTCTTTACCTGTCTTTCTTGTCTATTGGCACAATTTTGCAAGGTTAAATCAAAGACATTTCTTTATTAAGGTAATCACTTGGCTTTGCTTTTACTGATTTATGATATCTCTAAAACATTTGATTGTGTGGCATTAATCCTTGAATATATATTTTTTTTTCATGTTACTGCTTGAATGTTGGAGCTGGAACCTTTTTATATTTCTTTGAAGAACTGTTTTCTGATTGTCCTTGGTCACCTTAGCTTGATGTTATACCTTGCATGCGAATGAAGCACGAATAAAATTAGAAATAAGAATAGTTTAAGCACTTAAGCCAGACGAAGGTCATTGGAGTGGAAAAGGACGGTGAGTGTTCATGCAACAAAAATTTTTTTTGCCTTTATTTTGTGGGGCGTTATCTTAGTAAATAATCTTTATACGATCTCTTGTTATTGAAACTGATTTTTCTTCCATTGTTAAGACTTTTGTAAGTCACTACCGTAAAACAATTACACTTGCTTTTACTCCCTTGGAATCTGCATTCATTTTTCACATTCCCGACAACTCAACAACACAAAATTGGTAGCAGAGCGTAGTTCGCTGCGTCTCTTTTGGCCATTCTTCATTCACTGTTTCAGTGAACATTCTCGGTTTTCTATCTTTTTCGAAGTATTATCCGGTTCTAGCTCCGTGTGTTGTTGCGTAAAATTTCTGATTCCTTCATCGTCGGTTCATCCTGTCATTATCGTGTGTCTCCTTTACTGTCTAGTATACATTCCAGTTCTCTTACATTCTCATACATTCTTACATACATAGCATCATGGCGGAAAATGTGGTTGTGAGTGAGAGTGGGGAGGTTGGCGAATTGGGAGAGATTGGTGTGGAAGGATTGAATTTGAATGGGGGGGGGAATTCGGATGAAATAAAGCAGATATTAGCGGCAGGATTAGAACAAAAGAACTTACAACAGAGTTCGGTAAAACCGAAACCTAGCACCACCCTTGCAACAACTATTTCTACGGTTACACCGTCTACAAGAAACAACCCTTTAGGTGGTGAAATCACCAAACAGCAGCTGACTCAACAAATGGCAGAAGGACAAAGGTTGATGGAAAGAATGGCGAGGTTACCATCCCCGCAATGGAATTTCCCACAAATGTCAGCACTGCAACAGGGCTCACAAGAGAGTCAATCTGTCCCTTTTACATCAAATGAGAATGAGGCATCCTCATTGGTAAATCAGGTAAATCAAACACAATCTGATGTAACAGATGGAGATTGGTTAAAGGCAATTTATTTGCAAAACCAACAAATGATAATGGCTCTTTCTAAAGTAGTCTTGTTACTGGAGGGATTTATACCCCATCAGTCAACAAGAATGATCCCTATAGGAAAATGGGGAGCCTTTTCCCCAGTTCTTACAGCGTTTTGAAGAATATGCGAGAATAACATATCCACGATCAACATCGGAAGGTTGGAGAACACATCTGGGTTCATACCTGGAGGGGGATATGAAAGATGTATACGAGTTATTAATGAAGAACAATGCAGGGTATACTGTTATAAAAACGCAACTAGTTGAATGGTTTACTGACTATTTACGGAAGAAGGTTAAAACCCATCTTAATAACTTTAATGAAGCGAAAATTCTTTCCCATGAAACGATACCCTTGTATGCTCTTAGGTTGCAGGGTTTAGCCGAGATGGGATTCCCGGGTTCAGATGTGAAAAATATGAAAATGGTGCGTGAAAAACTAATAAATAGTACGCCATTGCAAGTACAACAACTTATACAAGCATCCATTACTGTATGTGAGATTGCTTTGGCAGGAGTTTCCAATGAGTTGGGAAGCATTAGTCAAAATAATCTCGCAACATTATAATAGTTACAAAAACAACGGACAAATGTCAGCATCGGCAACTTCCCCAAGTACCATCCCAAGAGATTATTCCAGAACCATATTCACCTGAGGTGATTGATATTTCTAATCTACAAACACATCCAAATTCATTACCACCCTTACCTATACAAACACACGAATATTACAATCAACAACAAAATATCGTACCCCGGGGATATTTAACTTATCCGGGCTATGAACCGCCTGTGCAACAAGTGTCTCAACAACAATATGTTGTACCAACCTTTGCACAGGTGGTTGCCAAACCTCCATTCCCTCCATCGAATGTGAATAACCCCAAAGGTAGTGTTCCTCCAAATTCACCTCGCCAAAATAGGACTTTCTATCCATCTAATAAAGGTCAAAATTCCCCTAAGAAAGGGCGTATATCACCACAACAAAATAATCGTCAACAACAACAACAACAAAATCAACCCTCTCAACAACCAACATCACAACATTCCCAACAACCTACTTCTTCTTCATCAACACAACAACCATGGTGGGCCGGAAATAACCTTTCTTGTAAGTATTGTAAGACACCAGGACACCATGTTAAAGATTGTCCATCGAGGCCTTATTGCCAATTTTGCGGTAAGAGGGGGCATGTCTATGAAGAATGCTATGCTGAAAAGAATCAATGCATACGATGTAAAGAACATGGACATATAGTGCCAGACTGCCCACTAATGACAGAAAAACAAGTTAAATGTGACTCTACTTTGCGATGTCCGTATTGTCAGGGAAGTCACTTGGGCATGAATTGTCCACAGAGATCCCCTAAAAGTTCAAAAAACTAATTCACTCTGTGGGAGATGACCCACCCACAGAGCGAGGAGAACAACCTAAACAGCAGCGTCATAAAAAGCGTCGAAAGACAAACACCGGGTCACATTTGCCACCACCTCAACCATCTATGTTTGATGACGAAATTGAAAATTTAACAGTGGAACCTATAGAGGAATTATTACAGGTTGAGGTTGCTGAATGTCCACTGGAAATATTCGATCTTGTTAAACCGTCTTCGGAGACTGAAATTGAGGAGATTGATTCTCAAGAAAAAGAAAATTTATTAATCAACCATGATTTAATTCCCCTTTCGGGATCAGTCAATCTTGATAATTATTCACTTACTAATTTACTCCAGCAGGAGTCTACATTAACCACGCCTAAGAAAGGCCCTTGCCTTTATCTAAAAAACTTATCCACATCTTCACCTGCTACTCATGTATAGGGTTAAATAGATGACTCCCACACAAACACAGCTAATTAGATGCTCTTGTAAGAACGTGAGCCTTCAGTTAGTATCATAAACATAGAACTTATAGAACCTTTTAGATCCTAATTATAATATCCTAGTGCACGCCTACGAATATGGTCAGTAGCGTGCAGTCGGGTGATGATCTTTTGAAGTTTTTGGGGCGGTTCACTACTATCATTACACTTCGAACATTAATAGAACACGAATTTAGGTGATTTGTGATAGTTCCAGATTAGGTTGTATGTTAGGATGTAGTAATTGGTTTATCTTTACAAGCAAAGATATTTGCAGACTGGCCAATAAAGAACTAATAACTAGACATGACAATGTCCTGACAATAATTGCTAAAGATATCAGAACTGCAGCAGGGCAGGAACATGCTGCGAAATTAGATCACGATGTACTAATTCCATCTAATAAAGGAATTACCGTAGCTATAAAGCCAGAAGAAATATTAAGAAATAAAGACTTAACTAGTAAAACACTTTTGTTATTCACTCCTAATGATAAAAATCACTTTGTGATGGACCATGCGGTCATATCTTATACATTTGACACTCCAGTAGTGCTACCTTGTTACAATCTCTCTAGTAATATAATTAAGCTGAAATCAGGCTACCCACTAGGGTCATTTTCAACTCTTTCTATCCATCCTATCCATCCGATAAAATCAGTGCCCGTAAACATGGTCGAACTCACCCAAAAACCTCAAAGCACATACCAGGAATGGACCTCTGCTAATCTCGAAGAGGCTTTTCAACTTGATTCAACAGATCTGACTCGGGAGCAAAAAGATCAATTAATACAACTCTTACTGAAATATCCAACTGCTTTAAGCCTCGGAGAGATACAGATGTGGGGTGTACCTCTGTTCTTAAACACTCAATTGAAACTTACATAGATAATCCTATATGCGAACCTGTTCGAAGACTTCAAGGTCCTATTTTATATGAAGTGGAGGAAGTGTGCAGAAAACTCGAAGCTGAAGGCATCATCAGGCAATCGTTTTCTCCTTACTCAGCACCGGTAGTACCCATCAGAAAACCTGATGGGGCTATGCGGCTATGTATAGATTATCGAAAACTAAACTCTGTCACAAAGGGAGATTCCTTTCCCATTCCTAATCTGACAGATACCCTTTTTAGCCTTCAAGGCAAGCAATACTTTACGACTATCGACCTTATAAAGGGGTACTATCAGGTTGAAATGGCGGAGGACAGCATCGAGAAGACTGCTTTCTCAACCCCATTATCCCATTGGGAATTTCTTAGAATGCCTTTTGGCGTAAAAAATGGACCCGCCACGTTCCAGAGAGCCATGCACTTGATACTGAGTCACCTTTCATGGGAAGAAGTCAGGGTTTATCTGGCGATGTGCTTATCATCACTAAAACCTTTGCAGAACATTTGGCAGTATTAGAAGAGGTGCTTACAGCATTCATGGTTAACGGCTTCAAATTGAAACCTTCAAAAACGAATTTACTAAGACGAGAAGTAAGCTTCCTGGGACACGTAATTTCGAGTAAGGGTATGATTCCCTTGGAAAAGAATCTCAAAGGAATTCAGGACTTCAAAGCACCAACTACAGTTAGAAAAGTTCGACAGTTTATGGGACTGGTTAATTTTTATCGCCGGCATATACCGAACTGTTCAGTGATTGCAAAACCCCTGTTTGACCTATTAAAATGTAAATCAACCATTCCGTGGACGGACGAATGTCAACAAGCTTTTGACAAATTAAAACAACTCTTAACTAAACCACCCTTATTAACTTATCCGGATCGTACAGAAAAAGCACAACCCTTATTACTTTATACAGATGCATCGGGAATAGGTGCAGGAGCCTGTCTTAGCCAGGTTCAGGATAATGAAGAAAAACCTATAGCATATATCTCAACAGTATTTTCAAAGGCTCAAAGGGGGTATAGCACTACTGAGAGGGAGGTTGCTGCCATTCGTTGGGCCGTCAGGTCATTAAAACCGTTCTTATATAAGATTAAAAGTCAGAATATACACAGATCACAAACCTATCCTATTCTTGCAAAAACATGCACTCTGTAACATCCGATCGTTGCCGCGAACCTGAGGAATAAAACCGACCTCGATTATGAGCTGTCAATTACCAGGCAAACAAAAATAGTAGCAACGTTTTTGTCTCGTAATCTCTATGAATATTAAATCTGAAACAATCGATCAAGAGTTATAGTCGCTAAAATCCCAGACGTATTTATAGTAACATTCTATGCTTGGAGGAGGGGATTCCTGCTTTCAAGTTTTTCACAGTAATTGCTATCTAGATAATGTAAGTCAATATATAGCCTACTGTAAACAAATAGAAGAATTAATAGATCATCGAAAAGACTATCGATTCCAACTGGAAAAGGGAAAAACAAACCCTTCCAACATTAAAATGTCAAAATATCCAGGCCACTTCGCATTCAACGACATCGTCATCAGGCCTTTGCTACGATGTACAAGTAAAAAGTGTGTGTTATAGTTCTTAATAAGAACACCTCTTTCAATGTGACATCAACGCTCTGATTCAAAAGAACTTGTTACTATGTTTTGCAGAGGAGGGGATACACTTTAAATCTTTTGAAACCTGTGAACTCAGAGAGTTACCACTCAAGTTACTACTAAGCAATCCAACGCAACTATCCACAATTACAACCTAATTCTAAGAGTCCTCCGGTAATTCATTATAATTTAGAGCCAGATATTTTGATAGAAGAGGATTTATCGGAATTAAATCTTCATCTTCTTTATGAATTAAAGAACTCTGGTGGGGAGGAGATGACTCTGGACAAGTTGCCTAACACAACTATAACTTTACATAATTTTTCTTTGGTGTTGAATTCACAGGATTCAGTGGAAGTCATTATGTCTCAGATAACTGAATGTCAACAAGTTGATCCTTTATTGAGAAGGTTAAGGAGAGCTTTGCAAAACAATCAACCTTTCAGGGGACCCTTAAAATTATTCAGCCGTTCAAGAAAATTTTTGTTTGTTCAGGATGACCACATAATCCACAGTAATCGCAATAATCACTATCATTACGTGGTTTCGTTCAGTTTTGCCGTACAGGTAGCTATAATAAATCATTTTGAATTGTCATATAGGGCAGAAGAGAATTAAAAGAGTGTCTCTTATAGAAAATATATATGGCATCACAATACTAAGACAGTTAATGGCACAATTCAATCAAGAAAGAACCATTATTTTCACTAAAATTTCTATACGCATTTGGGCGCGCACCTAAAATAAGAGATTAATACTTATCATGCCATTTGAAAACTCATCAGCAGTGGATCTTCTAACAATTTGCCTAAATCCAACAAAGAAATAACTTATTGCGGGTTTTCCAGAGACATTTAGTAAAATGGTGCGTCTCGCGGTGCAAAAAAATAAGCATACTGCTACCGTTGCAACGGCTTTAGGAAAATATCATACCGTACTTACCAGTGATTCCATCAAGACTTATGTCGGATAATGCTAGGGAGTTTAGGGGACCTCTTTTTGAAAATTTGCTCCTTTCCTTAGGTATTTATCATATTTACACAACTCCTTACAACCCTTCATCGAATGGTATAGTGGAAAGAATGAACAGAACTTTAATACAGTATTTAAGAGTTTCTCTCACTGATCCCGGTCAGTGGGATATCATATTACCACAAGTAATTTTAAAATATAATCATCTGAAACATGCAGAAACGGGAAAAACACCTACAGAAATATTGTTTAGAGATGCTCATGGAGTCCATCCTAGACTGCCATGGACAAAGTTTACCCAGTATTGGGATGAAGGACATGAAAAGTACCATTCTTACTCACTCGGCCAATTGGTGGCTCTTAAGGTTCAATTGCCAGGAGACCTCACCTTGAACAAATTTAAAGAAAGGTACCAAGGACCATTGACAATAATTAAAGTAAACTCGAATGACGTAACTTATATTGTCGAGGCTCCAGACACCGGACGACAATATAGAGTTCATCACCGACAAATAAAACGGTGGAATTCACCCCCAAAATATTTAGAACGAACGCCAATTTTCATCGAATTGTTAACATTGACGACCTTAAGCTCCAGTGCAAGAACCTTGAGAGATTGAGGAAGACGGAGTGAAACAACACTGCTGGAATTGCCTAAATTTTTGAAACCGATTCAGACGATGAGGAAGAGTTTCTGGGATTTCCGGATGTTCCACCTCCGGATTTCTCTAATGTCATATATCACCTGAATCAAAGTATCCTGTGGGCGAATTCCTTAAATCCGATCCCGGATCCAGATGATGTGCGATCAACATCTCCATACGATAAGGAGTATTTGATAGAGAATGACCAGTTGAGTGATATCTCATCATATCATTTGGGGAATTTGTTTTTAACACCGGAACAGATGTCGGTGATACCACTTTTAATCAATAACTCACCTAGATTGCATATTTCTCCTGATACAATGGAAACTCCGACTTACATTTCTTATACTCCTATTAATATAACTCAAGATAGAGAACAGTTGGCAGTGCCTCAAAGACAGGTTAGAAGGTTGTCCATGGAGGATTTATCGTCTAGAGCCAGTTTTACGGGCTCTCCACAAGCACAGAGTCTTTACGACGACATTGCTCCTTTGGAATCTTTAGGAAAAACATCCACACCTACAATAGATATACCTAAACTGGAACTTTCCACACTATGCAGATACCGACATCTACCAATTAGAGATCCCACAGATCCCATCGGACCATCACGTGCCACAATATATTAAAGAATGTTCAGAATGACAAAGGTCTCCAATTAAAACACCCACCCCTCTATCAAACTACTTGGAAAAAGAAAAACCAGTGCGATGGGCAACCAACCTATCTAAAAGGTGGCGAGAGGTAAAGCTGAGATGATCAGGGTTCACAGGGTCTATAGCCTCTCGTACACGCCAAAGATCTTCTCTAGAAGAAAATACACAACCCTGGGTACAACCCCGTGTCTTGGAGAGAAGACGGAGAAGGCATACCGTTACGGAAGAACACTTGGAAGAAGAAGGACCTGAAGAAGAGGCATAGATTAAATACTAATTAACGAATTCCATAGAGCTAGCTGCAGTGTCTTAAATTGGGTGTTGTGGAATTGTACTTTTGTTTAATAAATAATTTTTTTTGTTTGTTTATTTTTTGTAAATGTAAAATAAAATAAAAGATGATTGTAATGATTGAGAAATTTTTAACCTGAAAAAAACTGAATAACACGGAATGGTGATGTTCATTCTTGCATTTCATCGTGAGTTTGGTGGAATGATCGTCTGGAAAATGACTGAGAAATTCGGGATGTCGATCTTATTCATTGCTGTCGTGTGATGTCTGAGGATGGATCTCTTTTGACTCGCTTGGATGGGAAATGGTTATGCATCCTGAAAAGAAGGGTAAAATATTAAAGCGAGTATGGCATATACATCAATTGAATCTACAAATATATTACTAAAAAAATTTTTTTTGTCAATAAATGCTCAAAGATTTTTTTTGTTTTTTTTAAATAAAATGAATGTAATCTATACTACCCTTATTAAACCTGCTAACTTAAAAGGGGGGGGGGATTCTAAAGAAACATTTTTTTATCATTTAATCATTTATAAATCTTATAGTATGTCATTATGAGAATCTAATTTTGAATATTATACATTTCAGATACTCTTTGTTGGACACTCTATGATTTCATACCTGGAGTCGGGGTATGAACAAAGATATTCTAACCCAAAGAAACACACATTTCAATTTAAAAGGGCAATGTATTACAAGTTCGAGGACATTCCTAGATGTGTAAATATTCATATTACACCAGATACGACTCATCTTGTGGTGTTTTCTGTTTTCCGTATGGCATATCGCCAGATGATTTATCTGCCAGTCAAATCTAAAGGTAGATACAAGGAATACAAAATAACCCTTCCAGATGTAACTTTTCGAGCTGAGGAGGTTGTCCCTATTATGGAAGGCATTTATCAAATGGCGTACAAAGTTAATCCTAAGATGAAAGTTTTTCTTGTCTTGCCTGCATTACCTGACCTGCCCTATTATAATTTTCATAGGTATATTGCACACGCACCGGAGGAAGTTCAGGAATGGTATAATAGCTTCAAACACTCTGATCCTAAGGTTCTGAATAGGGATACTATCCTTGTTCATAATGAATTACTTAGACTCCATACTTCCGCTTTGCAATGGAAGGGTAAACGTACTTTGTCGATGACCGATGCTTTAAGACTGGTTCGTCGAGATCTATATAGTCAATATCAGCTTTTAGTAAATCCCAAGAATGAAGTATATTCATTGGGGGCTGATGGCTACAATAAAGATGGGATACACCCGAATAAAGAATTTGTTAAAGCATTTTGGGAAATGTTAAAAGATTTTGACACATTGGATATGAACACTAAACTACCACCAGACGCACCTTTTCAAATGACAGTGGCTTCACAATTTCGTCTTCGTCAGGGTCTTGTAAAGAGACGACACAACCTTGAACCCCACCAGTACTGTCCACTTGCAGCCCAAAGTTCAGCCGAAACGTGTCAAATGAACGGACATACTGCGACTGTGAGGTCATCTGAGGACAAGGCATATGCCCGGAGGTTCATGTCGAGTGTTTTCTTGCTCGATCCAAGAACCAGAACCGCTTCCCAAGAACCGTCCAACCTTCCTTTGACGATTCCACAGGAGAGAACACCTGAGCTGTGCTCCCTGACAATCCTTCTGATATATTTAACATCCAAATCGTTGTATACTCCAGAAGAGTAAGTGGAGCGACCACGGAATATCACTAGCAAATGTACATACGCAGACACAGCGGATACAGTTCTTAAGTAATGTTTGTCATTATGCCGTTGGGTGTTGCATACATAAAAAGTAATTATAAGATGAAAAGAATTTAGGCTCATATACTTTGAATCTCACTCAGGATATCAGCAGACAAGGCTAAAAAAAAATTATTTCATACCAATACACTTGTTCTTTCTTCCTCCTTTATGTTTCAGCTCTCCCCGTTTTAATATCTATTGATCCATCAAAAGGAAGTCTGGATCACAAAAAGTAAAAGGAGACAAAAACGAAAAGAGGAAAAATAAAAATATACTAAAGTTTCTCAGTCTTTTGGTGAATGTTGGTTCTTACTATTTACTACAAGTCACATATTTTTAAGTTGCCTTTAAGGTCAGTAGGAGAAATGTTTTTTTGAAGTGAATATTGATCATTAATAAGTCCTATGAATTTCATCGGATACAATTTACGTAAGTGTTATCTTTGTTGTTTTTAGAATAGATGTCTTGTAAGCAAGCTTTCTTTCCTCAAGATAGTCGGATTTAGATACGTGAGAAATCTACGATCATCTTTATTCCTCAATTGTATTCTCTTGAGGTAAACTGATGCGTAATTCTTTTTTTTTGTTCCTGACCTTATGTCATACACTCTTCTTTGCTAAGTAATTTTTTTACATGTATATATATATTTTTTTAAAGGAACAGGGTACAGGACCCTTCTTGTGAACCCTTTTTGCTTCAGGATCAGAACATTGGATCCTTGCCTGAACAAGTGCTTTTCTTTTAATTTTGGCACAGGGCTTTTCTTTTTTTGTTATTACACCTTTGGCTTTAGAAACGCTCTCACAACTGTCTTCATCACTTTAGCCACAACCCTTAATCATGCCCAAGGTATTTGAGAGTAATAAATATAATCATTTTGTCTTGTTTAAGTAAAATAAATACAATTATCTTGTCTTGTCTTAATTAAGTATAAATAAATACAAATATCTTGTCGTATTTAAGTAAAAGAAGTAAAGAGATATAAAAACAATGTCAAAAATTGTAACTTTGTTTTTTGAATACAAATATTTATTTTTACTTAAGAAGTTTGTGCTAAACTTTATTAATTAAGTGAATTGACTGTTAGCGCCTTAATTGATACTCTAAAAGTAAACTTCTAAAACAATATTAAAGTGTGAGTGAAATAAGAACAGTGATAAAACTACTCTAAGTCTATTAAAACTTAAAATTAAACTTACTTTATATTTTTTTACTCGGGTGTTGATTCACAAACTATTAAACATTTGTAAACATTATTTACTTATTCTGAGAGGAATAAATCTTATATGTTGTGATTATAGATCAAATTTTTTTTAGGTTTAAGAGTGTTTATGTATATAATTATCTAATTTCTGATAGCGATATCAGTACCTCAAAATTTCCAATATAAATAATTATATTTTGTAAAACAAATTTACCGATTTCTGATAGCGATATCAGTCTCTCGAAATTTCCAATACGAACTATTTCAAAAAGGAGTTCGGAGTCAACGGCTTTAAAGAAATTTAATACTCTGTTTTGCTGGCCAAGCAAAACAATTAAAGGGGAGAAGGGAGTTAATATATATATATATAAAAATATATATATATATATTGGGGGTTCTGATGTGTTGCACATCTATTAATAAAACATGAATGTAATCTTATTTGAATATATTTATTACTTGTAATGCCTTGTATAATGAGAAATAATTAATTAAACTTAAAAAAACAACACTTCTTTACCTGTCTTTCTTGTCTATTGGCACAATTTTGCAAGGTTAAATCAAAGACATTTCTTTATTAAGGTAATCACTTGGCTTTGCTTTTACTGATTTATGATATCTCTAAAACATTTGATTGTGTGGCATTAATCCTTGAATATATATTTTTTTCATGTTACTGTCTGAATGTTGGAGCTGGAACCTTTTATATTCTTTGAAGAACTGTTTTCTGATTGTCCTTGGTCACCTTAGCTTGATGTTATACCTTGCATGCGAATGAAGCACGAATAAAATTAGAAATAAGAATAGTTTAAGCACTTAAGCCAGACGAAGGTCATTGGAGTGGAAAAGGACGGTGAGTGTTCATGCAACAAAGTTTTTTTTTGCCTTTATTTTGTGGGGCACTATCTTAGTAAATAATCTTTATACGATCTCGTGTTATTGAAACTGATTTTCTTCCATTGTTAGAACTTTTGTAAGTCACTACCGTAAAACAATTACACTTGCTTTTACTCCCTTGAAATCTGCATTCACTTTCACATTCCCGACAATTCTACAACACAAAAATATCAATGACTTTCAATAGAGCTCAACGAAATTATGGAGTCATTGATAAGGAGTTGACTGCGTTGCGTTGGGAGTCAACTCCTTAAGACCATTTCTTCGAGGGGTGAAATTTATTATCTTCACTGACACATGCCTCATATATTCTCCAAAACATACCTATTGATGGAAGATCGTGGCCCATGCACTATGGACGGAATTGTATGAATACGCATTGTTGACATCCCCCGTACTATCTGGAATCCAACGTATAGCGGATCCCTTTCACGTCCTGCATAGGCAGATGTCAATTAGAAACCAGTCCAACAGTGCGCATAGAAAGTGTTATCCCTACTGGATATTTCCAAATAGAAATAGCTGGAGGGGGAGATTCCCTTTTTAAGTGTTTTTCCGTGTTTTTGTACAATACTGTAGACAGACATCTTGAAGTAAGGGAAGTCATCGCCAAAGAATTACAGAGCCATCCTGTTAAATATAAGTTGCTGGGGAAACAGATGAAGAAAAAGCCTTAGACTCTTGATGTTCCCTGGTCAATTGCCTATTCCCGAGGTTGTTACTGCCCCTCTTTTTAAAACGGAAAAAAAAAATTTTGGTTCAATACGCCAGTCTATACTTATAATCAAGAATCACCACTGATACATGGTGCTCAACATTCAATAACCATGTCATATTAATGCTTGAGCATCATTATATTATTTTAATGGAAACGGAGATCCCGCTCACCTCCGAGATGGAAATTGATCTCAGCGTCATTCATGAAGTTTCAAGTACTTATTCTTCGAACTTGAAAATAAAGAAAAAGTGATAAATTTAAAATAACATTTTTTTCATATATATCTAATACTCCCTTGGTGTCCTTGTACTCAGATTTGGACCTACTGTCCTCTGCACGTCCCTTCTTCTGAACCTCTCTGACTTCTTTATTTCCGTTCACACTTTCCTATCTCTCCTATCTGATAAAAGTATGCCTGTGCGTTGTAATTTTAAGTAAAACTATTAAACTACTAGATAGATAGTTAAAACTGTCGGACCAAAACTAAAAGCTACTTATTTAGGATAGAACTAGTCAGAGATGCGCTATATAAGGTATTTCTCTACTTTTATAAATCTCTATCGATACCACATTCGATATTACAAATAAACTAAACTTTTATGAGCATGAAAACTGGAGTTATAAAAATTTCCAATAGTTTACTAATTAGTTTTTTGCGGTACGACGAATGACAAGCTACATATTCTTTCTTTCCATATATATATTTTATATGAATATATTAGAAGTCTTTGCGTAGAAGTCATGGATCAAACAAAAAAACTTTGTCAAAATTTTTGTCAATTTATATTCAGTGTGTTAAGGAAAGAGAAAGGGACTCATAGTAGACTTTCTTCCACCGCCGAAGTAAAAATGAATAATTTATATAAAATATATATTTCAATGAAAGTATTGAAAAGAAAATGGGATCTAAAACTAATACCAACAGAGGAAATACTCATGTAGAATGGAGAAGAAACAGGTACTCGAAATGAATTGAAAAATTTAATAGTTGCGCCACTTTATTTTTTATTGTATATTTTTGCATTAATATTATTGTACTATACCATTGCTCCGTTCGTTTTATTTTTGTATTTGATAAAGAAAAGAGTAAAGAAAATCTGTATTCCTATCTAAGATTTTGTAATAGTAATTTTTGTAGGTTACATTATAATTATATTTTAAGGTAGTTATATTGAAATAAAGTCTATAATATTAGTGAAATTTTGTGAGATGATATGTACTATTATTGAAATTATATTCCATTATTGTTGCTATTACTATTGAAAATTATGAAAGTTATTGCTATATGTTAATGTATTGATAGATGTGTAAGGTAAAAAATTTTAATAACTAGTATTTGTTTTTGAATTAGGCTACCGGTATATTGATTTTATGGAATTATACTCTATTCATTGGAATGTGTCAATTTTGTTTGAAAAAATTGTAAAGAAATATTTATTTTATATTTTGTTGAATTACGTCTTTGTTTATTCTGTTTATTTTTGTGATTTTTATAAAAAAAAATATGTATGGGATAGACGATAAGCACCACCATATAACATTGTTATTAAGGATGTACCGATACCGAGAAAAGAGGCGATTACCGATCTCTATTTTTGTGCCAATACTGAACCGATACTTAGATATATAGCATAAATACGACAGTATGGAAGATAGAATATTTTTGTACTGCTAGGCAATCAGATTTATTTTCCTGTACAGACAATAACTAGTCATTTAGGTTCATATCTGGTTGTGCCCAAGTATAAGTATTTTATAAAAAATAGGAATCTTAAGGATCTATATTACATATAATTTCAAAAACCTTTTTATTTTTGTGTTTATTCAAAAAATATTCCATTTCATTTTCCACGTAAGTATTTACGAACTTAGCTACTTAGCTTTAGTTTAACAAATGATTACAAGTACAAGAAGATTCAACCTAGCCTATAATATAAAGATAATAAAATAATGAAAGAAGAGACCTCAATTAATAACTGAAGACAAAATAAAAAACGCTATAACTCAAACATGACATAAAAATATACTCCTTTAAGATGAAATAAGTATAGATTAATTTAATATCAATTCAAAATTCTCAAATTGTGAAAACATTAAGCTTCACTAGTATCTGGCAAGATCCTGTTCCTTTTTGCATTCTCACCTACACTAAAATATGCTCGCTCTCGACGATGAGAGAGGGGCTGATATTTTTGCTGCAACACGAAATAATGGAACCTTGGCCCCATTTTCATGCCACCGCAAAAGGATTTTTTTCTGTAGGCAGCATCTCATGTTTCGTAGAGCCCTCATCTCTTCACAGATTGCAAATTGAATTATCTTTGCTTGATGACTATCTCTTCAGTTTTGTCGATGAGGTTCCTGGTGTGATTTCTTTGAAGGTGAATGAGATGTCAATGCAATTTCGCCATGAACTTATCAAGTCTAACATATCCAAATACTCTTCATCTTCAGTAGGTTATTTGCTGAAAAACCACCATCCGTCACTATCAGTGCTGTGGCCAGGGTTGCTGATAAGGCGACTTCTTCCACTTCTGTGATCTTTTTTGTCAGGCAGCAAGCTACCTCGTTGCTTTACAATGCATTCTAGGTAGGATCACATCGAGTGCATTCTTGTGGTTTCAGTAGCTTAATGATTGGTATAGAACCTATTTTATTATTTTTACAGTGTCACCACCGCTCAAAGACAGATGACTATCACATGAGGGTGTGAACGCCTCAAAAAGTTCATTAGTAGAGCAAATTACGCAGATGAACATAGACCGCAGCCTTTAAAGTGAGGGAGATTAAATGAGTAGGAAACACAGAGAAAGTGGAAGAGAATTCCACAAACAAGGTGGCAGAAAGAAGGAACACCAGCAGCGAACTAGGTATGGAGTTAATAAATCAACAAAACTCATGGTGCCGACCAGCTGTTACCCTTGGCTATGAGGGCGTCGTAAAGTTGGTGATACGCGAGTGATAGTTCCCTTGAGTACTTGCCGCTACGGTACCTGTAGAAAAAGATATAAAACACCAACATCACGATCCGCCAAAGATAGAGGGGTCAGTGAACTAAGAAAGTAAGGAAGTTATAAGCCCTTGGCTTGCCCGACCCTATCCAAAGTCCGGTAAAAACCGAGCCCCCTCCCGATATGAAGCGCAGAGACTCCTAATAGGCTGATGAGACCCTTGTCATTAGCTGGATAACTGAGAAGAGAAAAAGTCTCGCAATCTAAACAGATCTCCCAGTTTCTTGCCGCCCTAGCAACCGTGTGATGTGAGGTTCCAAGACATTTTTTTTGTTATGTTAAGGCAAGGAGTTTATATTTAACAGGAGAACGAGTAAGAACCGTCAAATAGAGAGGGAGATTTGTAGTAGCTGGGTTTTTAAAGAAAACAGTACTAGTTGCTAAATCACGGGGCCTAACTTGGTCCGATTCACCGCCAAAAAATTGAGATGGGGTGATGACAAGACGACCATTGTTATTGTCTATTTTATGTATTAGATTGACATTTTTTTTACGCATAGCTAACTTTAATATATAAAGTTACTTATCATAAGTAATAAAAAATATAAGTGAAATTATATGAAAAATAGTAAAATTCCAAAAAGTGCAAAATTTGTCCCATGAGAGGGGTGAATTGGGCCACCGCACCATTTTTAATCTTATTTTATGTATCATTATGGACATTTATTACTTATTACTATTTTAATATGATAAATAAAATAATTTTAAGCAATAAAATATAAATTGAATTTATACATAAAGAGAATTTAAACAGATGGCCCAATCCCCCCCTCAATGGTGGCCATTCACCCTCCAAGGGATCCTGAATGAGCTTTATTTAAATTTTAATAAAACTATTATTATAATTATATTATTTTTTTGTGTGCTATGACCTACTATAGGCCTTGAGTTTCAAAAAAAAAAATCTAGAAAAGTACGACACTCGAAAGTCCGGAGACGAAGTTTATACCTAAAGTGTCCAAGTCACCCCGTCTATGTAGAATTTACAAATCTTATAACCTGAACTAGGAGTCCAAAACGACACGAGCCCCACTAAATTCTTTTTTATAAGAAGCCTTCATGAGAAAATTTAACTTGAGAGGGCTGTTCTTTTTTCAAGAGACTTGAATATTTTTTTTTATGCTTCATTATTATTTTTTAGATTAAACTATTGATTTAAAAAAAAAAAAGAATTGGTAATAGTAGCTCAAAGGGGCTTGCACCCAATTTTTTATAAAAATATGAAATGAAGAATAGTGAAAACGAAAATCGGCTGTCTCTTTATGGAAAAAAGTTACAGCCTCTCAGTTGTTAAAACACCCATAGATTTTTCATTTTTGATCCATCATGGTTAGGTTTCATTTCGTTTATCAGATATGTTAAGTTTGTAGGTATACACAGAGAAAATCTATGAAGAATTAACAATAATCTATCATAACGAACTATGATGGCTCTAAATATGAGCAGCAAGGCCACTAATTTTTTTTATAAGCTAAGAAAGCCTATGGGAAAGCTAACTTTTTTTCTAGTCTTAAAGGATTTTTGTTTTTAAGCTATATATATTTTTTTTTTATGAGTATGTAATGTGTAAATTTAAAAAAAAAAAAATTTATAAAAAATCCTATGGGAAATTCCAATTTTGAAAGCTGTTACTTTTTTTTGGAAATATTTGTTTAATGTGATAACTTTACTTCACTATTGTATTGAAAACTATAACTTTCTAATTTACAGACATGTACTCAAATATTTTAGAAGTTTTTGGTTTAGTTTAGTTTGAGGTGAATAAACGTTACGTACACTATTACAGAAAACATTACGGTTGTTGATGTACTAATGTGAGAACCATGTACTAACATGTTATAAAACTATAAACTTTAATATACAAAATGGTAGCAAAAAAATTCTTTAAAGTTGTATTTAAAGCGTTTTCCGTTTTTGCATTGTGCTTAACCGGATAGAGAATAATTCCAGTTTAGACGACTTTCTTGCGCATAATCGATCGATGTTTACAAAAATTTGATCAGCTGTTTCTAGTGGAGCACGTGGTTTTGGAAATAAAAACAAAAAAAGGAATACAAATAAACAAATGGTTTTATTCGACAAATGAAAATAATTGATCTAACTAATGTGATGTGAGGCTTCGATTGTGGAGAAATTAGAATTAGAAGCTAATTCATGATGAAACATTTCAAATCAACGAACTACACGGCCCGCAATCTTATTTGTTTTACATTTTTCGTAAGAATTTTAGTAAAGGCGTTTTCGATTTGCACTTTTGTAGCGAAAGTTTAGAAAATGCAATAAGCATTCGTTTTGTCAATTTTGCACAAATTATAAAATTGATAACGAAACGTTTAAGTAAATTTCCCTAATTGCTGTTGAGGTTGCCTTCCCCGTGCTACCGAATTTTAGGAAAATGCTAACGAAAAAATTAACAAATAAGATTGCGGCGTATTAGTTCGTTGATTTGAATGAATGTGTCATTCATAGATGAGCTAAATTCTAATTCTTCCAAATTGATAAACTACATCACTATAGCTGATCAATTATTTGTAAAAAAACCAATCTATATCTTGTTTTATTTTTGTTTATTCCAAAACCATGTGCTCCATTAGAACATGTGATCAAATTTTGTAAGCAATGCGGTCGATTAGGCTCCGAAATTCTGCTAAAACTGGATTAGCATTTCTTATCCACCGTTAGCACAAATCAAAAAACGAAAACGCTTAAAATTCGTACACGGAAAACAGAGCACCTAAAGAATTTTAGGAAATTACAACAGTTTGTTAGCATTTTACTAATTTGTGCTAAAATTTGACAAACGAACGACGTTTTGCATTTCCTAAATTTCGTTAGCAAAAGTGCCAAATCGAAACGCCTTTTAATTTACTATTATCGATATACAGATTTTTTTAACGATTTTGAACGATTTTATATGCTATATATAATATTTACAGTATAAATATATATAATATATATGAAGGGAGAGAAACAAATCGCAAATGATATGATACATGTCTTGATAGATATATTAATATTAAAACACTATGAATAAAGAGTAAAATACTGGACAACAAGAAATGGTAATAGAAGTCGAATGGGTTTAGTTAATCGTAAAACATATCTACGATGGTAGTAACTCTCTTCGTAGACGATTACTGTGCCTAGCGTCTGGAATATCCCTCATCACGCTCTCCAACAATAGTCGCCCATCATATTGATATCCCACTTGCCCTGGTAACGTCCTTACATGAACTTTAGATCTTGATGGAAGGTTCACCCTGCTCAATGCATAAACATCGCTAGGTATCCGGAAATTTTAGGAAGAATGTATGTAGTGCACACTTATACTCATTCTCATCCATGAGAATGTAAAAATGTCTGCAGTTCCTGTACAGATATTAGTGTTCTTAGCCGTTCTCTGGCTTTCCTGTTCCCCCAGAAATTCTGAGTACGAGAAGAAAAATCTGGATATTGATGACCCACAAATCGGACACCTACCGTAGATGCTGCCGTTGCTACAACAGCATATGGAAGTGTTGTAGAGGCAAGATGCGTGAATCTTTTTCAGATGTGCACAAAGTTTTCGGGGGAACAGGAAAGCCGAGAAGCTCTAACACTAACATTGTACAGGAACTGCTAGACAATTTCATCCCATGATGTAAAGAGTATAAAGTGCACTACTATACATTCTCACCTAGAGAAAATTTCCGGATTAACAATAGGGAGTTATGATGACGCAAAGGTGAACGCTTCCAAGTCAACGATCTACAGTCAATGGAAGGGACGTTACCAGGGAAGTGGGAATCAATAGTGATGGCCGACCTATTGTTGAGCTTGATGAGGGTATATGCCAGCTCCACACACGTAGATCGTCTACGAGAGAAATGAATCGTAGGTCATGTTTTACATAACAAACTCCATGCTTCATACTTACATGCATTCCGTTGTCCCATTTTACTCTTTATTCATAGTTGTTTAATATGTTTAACATATATCGATCAAAGTCATATCATATCATTGCGATTTGGTTCTGAGTCCTCATATAAGTATATAATATATTTATACTGTATATATTTATACCGTGATATCGTTCAAAATCGTTTAAAAAAAATTGTAATACGATAAAGTATAGAGTAAAGGCTGTTTCGATTTTGCACCTTTTGCCTAACGTAAATGTAGAAAAATGCTAACAGAGTCGTTCGTTATGTCATTTTAGCAGCATATTATAAAATGCTAAACGAAACGTTAGTGATTCCTAATCTGTTAGGTTGCTCTTTTCCGTGCTTACCGACTTTAGCCGTTTTCGTTTTGCATTTGTTCTTACGAAGGATAAGAAATGCTAATCCATTTTTAGCACGAATTTCGGGCATAATCGACGGATTGTTTACAAAAATTTTGATCAGATAGTATCGTAATGAGCACATGGTTTGTGGAATAAACAAAAATAAAAAAATAACAAATGGTTTTATTATTACAGAATAATTGATCAGCTTAATTGTGATGGAGTTTATCGATATGGAAGAAATTAGATTTAAAGCTAAATTTCATGAATGAACAGTCATCAAATCAACGAACTAACTACGCGCAATCCTTATGTGTTTACATTTTTCGTTAGCATTTCCCTAAAATCGTAAGCCGGAAAGAGCACCTAACAGAAGTTAGGATAATTACTAAACGTTTCGTTAACATTTTACTAAATGTGTGCCAAAATTTGAACAAAGCGAATGACTTTTAGCCATTTTCTAAATGTTTTCGCGAAGCAAAAGTGCAAAATCGAAAAACGCCTTTAGGAAAATGCTAACGAAAAAATGGTAACAAATAGCATGCGGCGTAGTAGTTCGTTGATTTGATGAATGGTTCATTCATGAAATTAGCTTAATCTAATGTCTTCCCAAATCGATAGCCTCCATCACAATAAGTGATCAATTATTTCATGTGTAATAAAAACCATTTGTTTTTTTTATTTTTGTTTATTCGTTATTGTCACGTGCTCCACTAGAACAGCTGATCAAAATTTTGTAAACAATCGGTCGATTATGCCAGAACTTCGTAACTGGATTATTTCTTTCCAGCGTAGCACAATGCAAAAACGAAAGCGGTAATAATCTTTAAAGAATTTTTTGATACCAGTTTTTGTAAATTAAAAGTTATAGTTTTAATACAATAATTACGTAATGGTCTCTCACATTAGCTACATAACCACCGTTATAGTTTAATGGGATGACACCCCTACTGCTCTACAAATCAAACAAACTATAACCAAAACTTCTAGAAATTATTTGATATCCATTTTCTTAAATTAAAAGTTTATAGTTTAATACAATTAGGTTAAGTAAAGTATTCACAATAAAAAACATTACGCAAAAAAAAAAGTTACCAGCCTTCAAAATTGGAAATTTTCCCATCAGATTTATATAAATTTTTTTTTTTTAAATTACATGAATATACCTATAATAAATGAACATGAGTCTTAAAAAAGCTAAGAATTTTCTCCTTAGAAAAAAAAAGTTACAGCCTATCATAAAGTTTAAGATTTTCCTATACCTTATAAAAAAATAGTGGCCTGGGCTCATGTAGAGCCCATCATAGTTCAGGTTAGTGAAAGTTGTTATTCTTCATAGATTTCTCTGTGTATGCCTAACAAACTTAACATAATCTGAACTAAAGGGCCTGAAATGAGACTTAACCATGATGGATCAAAAATGAATAAGTCTATGAGTTTTAAACTTGAGAGGCTGTAACTTTTTTCATAAAGAGACAGCCGATTTTCGCTTCACTATTCTTCATTTTATGTTCATATAAAATTTGGGGTGACACCCTCGGCTACTATAACCATTTCTTTTTTTTTAAATCATAGGATATTCTAAAAAAATAATGAAGCATTAAAAAAACAATTATCAAGTCTTTAGAAAAAAAGTTAAAGCTCTCAAAGTTAAAATTTCTCATAGCTTTCTTATAAAAAAATAGTGGCCTCGTGTCGTTTAGGACCCGTAGTTCAGGTTTAAAAGATTGTTGTATAGGCGTCGGGCGGGTGATTGACACTGGATAACTCGTCTCCGGACTTTCCCTATTACACTTTTTAGATTTTTTTTCTAAAATAGGCCATAGTAGGTCATAACCACACAAAAAAATAATAATGTATTCTAATAATAATACATTTTAGTAAAATTTAAATAAAGCGTTCATTCAGAACTCAACCTTGAGGGTGAATCACACTATTTGAGAAGGTGAATTGGGCATCGTTTATAATTCTCTTTATTTACAAATGTCAATTTTATATTTTAATTTTTGCTTAATATAATACAGTAATTAATTATCATATAAAATAGTAATAAGAATTAAAATATCAATAATGGATACGATAAAATAAGATAAAAATGTGGTGGCCAATTTCACCCCTCTCATGGGACAAATTTTGAAATTTTTGGAATTTATATTTTTCATATAAATTTCACTTTATTAATTAACCACAATTATTATATATTAAAGTTAGCTATCTAAAAAGAAATGTCAATAATAATACATAAAAAGAATAACAATGGTTCACCCCATCATCAATTTTATGGGGCGGTTGAATCGGACCAAGTTAGGCCTCCGTCTTTAGCCACTAGTACTGTTGAACAAAATTAACCAACGACTACAAATCTCTCCTTTGACGTTCTCTCGTCTCTCCGTTAACAAATATCAATCCTGGCCTTAAACAATAAACAAAAAAAATGTCTTGGAAACCTACATCACAACGGGGTTGCTAGAGCGGCATCAAAGAAACTGGAGATCTGTTTAGATTGCGAGACCTTTTCCTCTTCTCAGTTTACTCGACTATACAAGGGTCTCATCAGGCCTTGTATAGAGACTGCTCTTATATCTGGAGGGGGCTCTGGTTTGTACCCGGCTTTTGGGATAGGGTCCGATGTCAAAGGCCAAAAGGCTAAAACGGCTCCTTACTCTTCTAGTTCACTTGACCCAAATCTATCTTTGCGCGTGATGTTGGTGTTATATCTGGTCTACCGTACCGTAGCGGAAAACGTGCTTCAGGAACTTCCACGTCGCGGTACACAACTTTACGAGCCTCATATAAAGGCGTAACTGTGTCCGGCACATGAGTTTGTGTTTGAAAAGTATTCAACTGTCCATATCTAGTTCGCTGTGTGCTATCCTTCTTTCCTGCACCTCTGTTCTGTGGAAATTTCTCTTCCATCCTCTGTGTTTCCTACTCAATTTAATTCCCCACTGTTAAGCCTGCGTCTATGTCTCTGCGTAATTTGCGTTATCATAATTGTTGGAGGCGTTCAACACCCGCCTCCCTTGATACGTTTCCTGTCTGAGCGGTGGTGACAACTGAAAAAAAATAAATAAAAAAATAGGTGAATAAGGAAATCATTAGCTAGCTGACAACCCACAAGAATTGCTCTCCATGGTGATCCACTTACTAGAATGCATTTAAATAGCATAACCGAGGACTGTCTCGCATGACAAAAGAAAAAGAATCACAGAGAGTGGAAGTCGCCTATCAGCAAACCCTTGGCAACAGCACTGAGAGTGACGATGGTGGTTTTCAGGCAAATAAACCTACTGAAAGATGAAGAGGATTTGTATATGTTAGACTTTGAAGTTCATGGCCGAAATTGCATAGACATCTCATTCACTTCAAAGAAATCACACCAAGAACCTCATCGAAAAAAACTGAAGAGACAGTTATCAAGGAGCAAAGATAATTCAAAATTTGCAATTGTGAAAGAGGAGATAGGGTCTACGAAAACATGAATGCTGCGTACAGAAAAGAATCCTTTCATGTGGTGGATGAAAATGGGCCAAGGTTTCCATTAATATCAGTGCTTGCAAGCAAAATAATTATCAGCACCTCCTCCATCAGTCGAGAGCGAGCAACTTTTTATTGTAAGGTGGATGTAAAACCAAAAAGAACAGGTTCTGCCAGAACTAGTGAATAGCTAATGTTTTTGCATTACAATTTGAGAATTTTGATTGAGTATTAAAGATTTTTCTATATTAATATTTGGATGATTATTATTAGTCATGTTACACTCAATCAAAGTTTCAACTTGTCTTTTCATTTTAATTGAGTCCTCTTATTATTTTATTCCTTTTATCTAGTTGCTAGTTAATTCTTCTGTAAATTGTATCATGGTAAACAAAAAGCTTAGTGCTAAGCTCGTTATACTTACGTGGAAAATGGAAATATGGAATATTTTTGAATAAACACAAAAATAAAAAAGGTTTTTAATATTATATTTGCATTTATTATTCGTTTTTAATACATTTTATTTATAAAATTAACATATACTGGCACACCAGATTGAAATAAATGACGTATTGGTTGTCAGGAAATAAAAGTCCTGAGTTGCCTAGCAGTACACAAATATCTATCTTATTACTGTGTATTATTATATTAATTAAAGTATCGGTATCAGTATCTGCACCTAAAAAAAAGAGTATCGGTATCGCCTCTTTTCTGGGTATCGGTAACATCCTTAACAACAAGTTATTGTGTGCTTATGTAATCCATACATATTTTTTTATAAAAATCACAAAAATAAACAGAATAAACAAAGACATAATTCTACAAAAATATAAAATAAATATTTCTTTACAATTTTTTCAACAAAATTGAACCAATTCCAACTGAAAATAAGAGATAATTCCATAGAATCGAATATACCGTAGCCTAATCAAACAAAATACTAAGATTATATATAATTTTTACCTTAACACATTATTCAATAACATTACATTCATTACATATAATCATAATTTCAATAAATGCAACAATAGAATATATCAATAATAGTACATATTAACATCTTCACAAAATTCAATAAAATCATTATAGACTTTACTTTCAATAATAACTACCTTAAAATATAATTATAATGTAACCTACAAAAATTACTATTACAAAATCTTTAATAGGAATACAGATTTTCTTTACTCTTGTTATTCGAAATACAAAACTAAAACAGAGTAATGCAAATAGCATAGTACAATAGATATAATGCAAAATATAAAATAGAGAAATAAAAAAAAGCAGTTTTAATACAATTTTTACAAATTCATTTACGAAGTACCGGCTATTTCTTCTCCATTCTTACAGTGATATTGCTCCTCTGTGGTCATCAGTTTTTATATCCCATTTCTTTCACTTACTTTTCATGAAATATTTTATTTTATATAAATTAGTCAGTTTATTCGGCGGTGGCAAAGAAGAAAGTCTACTATGAGTCCCTTTCTCTGCTTTAAAATGAGGGAAATTAAATACAACAGGATCGAAATTTTTTGTTTTGATCATAATTCTAGTCTAAATTTAATCATATCATTATGTTGTCTTGTAGTGGGAAAGATAGAATATGGTAGGGCTTGTCATTCGCGTAGCCGAGCAAAAAAAAATAGTTAGCTAAAAATATTGAAATCTTTATAACTCAGTTTTCATGGCTCATAAAAGTTTAGTTTAGTTTGTAATATCGAACTGTTGTATCGAAATAGAATTTTTAAAAAAAAGTATCAGAAAATATCTATTAAATATCACATCTCTGACTAGCTCTATCCATAAATAAGTAGCTTTTAGTTTTGGTCCGACAGTTTTAACTATCTATCTAGTAGTTTAATAGTTTTACTTAAAATTACAACGCACAGGCATAGCCAGTATAGCAAGGAGAAGATAGTAAAATTGGTATCGAATAAAGTACAAGTCAGAGAGGTTCAGCAAGAAGGAAGTGACAGAGGGACATAGTTCCAAAATCTGGAGTACGAATAAAAATAATGCTATAGAATCAAAAAAATTGTATTAAATTTATACTGTTCTCTTTATTTCCAAGTTCGAAGAATTAGCTACGTGAAACTCATGAAGACGCTGGAGCAATTCCATCTCGGAGGTGAGCTGGAATCTCCGTCTTCATTACAATAATTATCCATGAATGCTCCAAGGCAACTTTAGATGACATGGTTCACTTAAATGAAAACAAGAATGTTGAGGGCGACCATGTTATCAGTAGGTTGATTTTGATTATAAAAAGTATGTGAGCGGTTTGAAAAGTTCCGTAAGGCAGTAACAACGCTCGGAATGAGGCCATGTCCAGGAACAATCAAGAGTCGGAGCGGTTTCTTCATCTGTTTCCCCACAACTTATTTTAACCAGGATTGGGCTCGTAAGATGTGGCGATGACTTCCCTACTCTAAGATGTCTTCTACAGTAATGTACAAAAATCACGGCGAAAAACACCTTAAAAAGGGAAATCTCCCACCCCACTATTCTTTGGAGAATACCATAGCGGTATAATTCTATGACGTGGCACGGTTGAAGACATGGTTCTGAAATTGATCACATCTGCTAGTGGCGTGAACGCTTGGAACGGACATCCGCTACTAGCGTTTGTGTTCAGAATATTCCGGACGTCAAAATCGGTTATTCAATACAATCCTCCATAGTGCATGCCAGTCTTCCATCAATAAGGCTCATGTTTTGGAGATAGATGAGAGGCATGTGGTCAGTGAAAATAATATAAATTTCACCCCTCGAAGAAATGGTCTTAAGGAGTTGACTCCCAACGCAACGCAGTCAACTCCTTATCAATGACTCCATAATTTCGTTGAGCTCCATTGAAAGTCATTGATATGAATGCAATAGGCCTTTGTGAAAGTGAATGCAGATTTCAAGGGAGTAAAAGCAAGTGTAATTGTTTTACGGTAGTGACTTACAAAAGTTCTAACAATGGAAGAAAATCAGTTCATAACACGAGATGTATAATAGATTATTTCTAAGGATAGTGCCCACAAAAATAAAGGCAAAACAAAAAATAGCCCATAAAACGTCAAAAACTTGCATCCACTCCAATGACCTTCGTCTGGCTTAAGTGCTTAAACTATTCTTATTTCTAATTTAATTCGTGCTTCAATCGCATGCAAGGTATAACCCATGCAAGCTTAGATGACCAAGACATCAGAAAACGGTTGCTTCAAAGAATATAAGAATAGGTTCAGCTCCAACATTCAGACAGTAACATGAAAAAAATATATAGTTCAAGATTAATGCACACAATCAAATGTTTTTAGAGATATCATAAATCAGTAAAAGCAAAGCCAAGTGAATACCCTTAATAAAGAAATGTCTTGATTTACCTGCAAAATTTGTGCAGATCGAAAGAAAGACAGGTAAGAAGTTTGTTTAAAGTTTAATGTAATATTTCTTCATTATCCAGGCCATTACAAGTAATAAATATATTCAATAAGAATATACATCATGTTATTAATAGATGTTGCAACACGATCAGAAACCCCAGACTAATATATACGTATATGTTTTATATATCATATATATTTAACTCCCTTCTCGCCCTTAATGTTTGCTTGCCAGCAAAACAGAGTATTAAATTTCTTTAAAGCCGTTGACTCCGAACTCCTTTTTGAAATAGTTTGTATTGGAAATTTCGAGGTACTGATATCGCTATCAGAAATCGGTAAATTTTATACAAAATATAATTATTTATATTGGAAATTTTGAGGTACTGATATCGCTATCAGAAATTAGATAATTATATACATAAACACTCTTAAACCTAAAAAAAATTTGATCTATAATCACAACATATAAGATTTATTCCTCTCAGAATAAGTAAATAATGTTTACAAATGTTTAATAGTTTGTGAATCAACACCCGAGTAAAAAAATATAAAGTAAGTTTAATTTTAAGTTTTAATAGACTTAGAGTAGTTTTATCACTGTTCTTATTTCACTCACACTTTAATATTGTTTTAGAAGTTTACTTTTAGAGTATCAATTAAGGCGCTAACAGTCAATTCACTTAATTAATAATGTTTAGCACAAACTTCTTAAGTTAAAATAAATATTTGTATTCAAAAACAAAGTTACAATTTTTGACATTGTTTTTATATCTCTTTACTTCTTTTACTTAAATACGACAAGATATTTGTATTTATTTATACTTAATTAAGACAAGACAAGATAATTGTATTTATTTTACTTAAACAAGACAAAATGATTATATTTATTACTCTCAAATACCTTGGGCATGATTAAGGGTTGTGGCTAAAGTGATGAAGACAGTTGTGAGAGCGTTTCTAAAGCCAAAGGTGTAATAACAAAAAAAGAAAAGCCCTGTGCCAAAATTAAAAGAAAAGCACTTGTTCAGGCAAGGATCCAATGTTCTGATCCTGAAGCAAAAAGGTTCACAAGAAGGGTCCTGTACCCTGTTCCTTTAAAAAAATATATATACATGTAAAAAAATTACTTAGCAAAGAAGAGTGTATGACATAAGGTCAGGAACAAAAAATTTAACGCATCAGTTTACCTCAAGAGAATACAATTGAGGAATGAAGATGATCGTAGATTTCTCACGTATCTAAATCCGACTATCTTGAGGAAAGAAAGCTTGCTTACAAGACATCTATTCTAAAAACAACAAAGATAACACTTACGTAAATTGTATCCGATGAAATTCATAGGACTTATTAATGATCAATATTGATCACTTCAAAAAAAACATTTCTCCTACTGACCTTAAAGGCAACTTAAAAATATGTGACTTGTAGTAAATAGTAAGAACCAACATTCACCAAAAGACTGAGAAAATTGTAGACAGCTTATAAACTACAACTGAAAAAAAATATTGTATCCTTATACTTTTTGTAGAAGTGAAACTCTACATTTTCCTCCCCACCCGTCGAATTTTGACGGAAAAACGGGGGAGAGCTGGTAAAACAATTGAGGAGAAAGAAAGAAAAAAAAGAAAAGTGTAATATGTGTAAAAAAAATAATTTTTTTAAGGCCCATTCTGCTCATATCCCTGAGTGAGATTCTCAAGTATATGCCTAAATTCTTTTCCATCTATATGGTCATTTTTTGTATGCAACACCCCCAAAGCATAAGTGACAAATCGATTATAAGAACCCTGTATCAGGTCTGCTTCCTGAAACGTCATGCGTTGTAAGGATTTGGCTAGTGATATTCGTGGTGTCACCTTACTCTCTGGAGTATAAAAGGACGACGGAGTTGGACGTTTAAATGAATATTCAGAAGGAATTGGATCAAAGGGAGACACTTCAGGTGTTTCTCCTTGGATCGCACGTGACTGCTCAAAGGAAGGTCGGAGGTTCTTGGGAGCGGTTTGGTTCTGATCCGAGCAAGAAAGACTCGAATGAACCTCCGGCCTATGTCTAGCCTCAGATGACCTCACAAGTCGCAAGTATGTCCGTTCATTTGACGACGTTCCGGCTGAACTTGGACCTGCAAGGGACGTTGTGGTGTTAAGGGTTGTGTCGTCATCTTTTACAAGACCCTGACGAAGACGAAATTGTGAAGCCACTGTCATTTGAAAAGGTGCGTCTGGTGGTAGTTTAGTGTTCATATCCAATGTGTCAAAATCTTTTAACATTTCCCAAAATGCTTTAACAAATTCTTTATTCGGGTGTATCCCATCTTTATTGTAGCCATCAGCCCCCAATGAATATACTTCATTCTTGGGATTTACTAAAAGCTGATATTGACTATATAGATCTCGACGAACCAGTCTTAAAGCATCGGTCATCGACAAAGTACGTTTACCCTTCCATTGCAAAGCGGAAGTATGGAGTCTAAGTAATTCATTATGAACAAGGATAGTATCCCTATTCAGAACCTTAGGATCAGAGTGTTTGAAGCTATTATACCATTCCTGAACTTCCTCCGGTGCGTGTGCAATATACCTATGAAAATTATAATAGGGCAGGTCAGGTAATGCAGGCAAGACAAGAAAAACTTTCATCTTAGGATTAACTTTGTACGCCATTTGATAAATGCCTTCCATAATAGGGACAACCTCCTCAGCTCGAAAAGTTACATCTGGAAGGGTTATTTTGTATTCCTTGTATCTACCTTTAGATTTTACTGGCAGATAAATCATCTGCGATAGCAATAGGAACAGAAAACACCACAAGATGAGTCGTATCTGGTGTAATATGAATATTTACACATCTAGGAATGTCCTCGAACTTGTAATACATTGCCCTTTTAAATTGAAATGTGTGTTTCTTTGGGTTAGAATATCTTTGGTCATACCCCGACTCCAGGTATGAAATCATAGAGTGTCCAACAAAGAGTATCTGAAATGTATAATATTCAAAATTAGATTCTCATAATGACATACTATAAGATTTATAAATGATTAAATGATAAAAAAATGTTTCTTTAGAATCCCCCCCCCCTTTTAAGTTAGCAGGTTTAATAAGGGTAGTATAGATTACATTCATTCTTTTTTTTAAAAAAAACAAAAAAATATTTGAGCATTTATTGACAAAAAAAATTTTTTTAGTAATATATTTGTAGATTCAATTGATGTTATGCCCATATCGCTTTATATTTCTTTACCTCTTCCTTTTCAGGTATGCAGTAACCATCTTCCCCATCCAATGCGGTCCAAAAGAGATGATCCATCCTCCCAGAACATCACACGACGAATTGAAAAGATGATCCCCGATTTCTTCAGTGTCCTCTTCCAGACGATCCATTCCACCAAAACATCACGATGAAATGAAAAGATGAACATCACATTCCGTGGTTAATTTCAGTTTTTCAGGTTAAAATTTCTCCATCAAATAAGAATGATTTTTATTCATATTTTACTTTACAAAAAAATAAAACAACAAAAAAAATTTATTTATTAAACAAAAGTACAATTATTACAAAACCCAATTTAAACACAAAAACACTTACATGATATACAGATTTTTAGTATTTAATCTATGCCTCTTCTTCAGGTCCTTCTTCTTCCAAGTGTTCTTCCGTAACGGTATGCCTTCTCCGTCTTCTCTCCAAGACACGGGGTTGTACCCAGGGTTGTGTATTTTCTTCTAGAGAAGATCTTTGGCGTGTACGAGAGGCTATAGACCCTGTGAACCCTGATTCATCTAGTCTTTCCTCCTCGCAAACCCTTGTAGATAAGGTTGGTGCCCATCGCACTGTTTTTCTTTTTCCAAAAGTAGTTTGAATAGAGGGTGGTGTTTTAATTGGAGACTTGTCCAATTCTAGAAATTCTTTAATTATTGATGCAGTGTGTCCCGATGGGATCTCTGGGATCTCTAATTGAGTAGATGTGGTATCTGATAGTGTGGAAAGTTCCAGTTTAGGTATATCTATTGTAGGTGTGGATGTTTTTCCTAAAGATTCCAAAGGAGCAATGTCGTCGTAAAGACTCTGTGCTTGTGGAGAGCCCGTAAAACTGGCTCTAGACGACAAATCCTCCATGGATAACCTTCTAACCTGTCTTTGGGGCACTTCCAACTGTTCTCTATCTTGAGTTATATTAATAGGAGTATAAGAAATGTAAGTCGGAGTTTCCATTGTATCAGGAGAAATATGCAATCTAGGTGAGTTATTGATTAAAAGTGGTATCACCGACATCTGTTCCGGTGTTAAAAACAAATTCCCCAAATGATATGATGAGATATCACTCAACTGGTCATTCTCTATCAAATACTCCTTATCGTATGGAGATGTTGATCGCACATCATCTGGATCCGGGATCGGATTTAAGGAATTCGCCCACAGGATACTTTGATTCAGGTGATATATGACATTAGAGAAATCCGGAGGTGGAACATCCGGAAATCCCAGAAACTCTTCCTCATCGTCTGAATCCGTTTCAAAATTTGGCAATTCAGCAGGTGTTGTTTCACTCCGCTCTTCCTCATTCTCCTCCAAAGGTTCTTGCACTGGAGCTAAGGGTCGTGTTAACAATTCGATGAAAATTGGCGTTCGTTCTAAATATTTTGGAGGTGAATTCCACCGTTTTATTTGTCGGTGATGAACTCTATATTGTCGTCCGGTGTCTGGAGCCTCGACAATATAAGTTACGTCATTCGAGTTTACTTTAATTATTGTCAATGGTCCTTGGTACCTTTCTTTAAATTTGTTCAAGGTGAGGTCTCCTGGCAATTGAACCTTAAGAGCCACCAATTGGCCGAGTGAGTAAGAATGGTACTTTTCATGTCCTTCATCCCAATACTGGGTAAACTTTGTCCATGGCAGTCTAGGATGGACTCCATGAGCATCTCTAAACAATATTTCTGTAGGTGTTTTTCCCGTTTCTGCATGTTTCAGATGATTATATTTTAAAATTACTTGTGGTAATATGATATCCCACTGACCGGGATCAGTGAGAGAAACTCTTAAATACTGTATTAAAGTTCTGTTCATTCTTTCCACTATACCATTCGATGAAGGGTTGTAAGGAGTTGTGTAAATATGATAAATACCTAAGGAAAGGAGCAAATTTTCAAAAAGAGGTCCCCTAAACTCCCTAGCATTATCCGACATAAGTCTTGATGGAATCACTGGTAAGTACGGTATGATATTTTCTAAAGCCGTTGCAACGGTAGCAGTATGCTTAGTTTTTATTGGCACAGCAGCCACCCATTTACTAAAATGGTCTATGAAAACCAACGCATAGTTATTTCCTTTGTTGGATTTAGGCAATTGTAAAAGATCAACTGCTGTGAGTTCAAATGGATGATAAGTATTAATCTTTATTTTAGGTGGCGCCCAAATGACGTTAGAAATTTTAGCCAATTGACAAGTGTGACAGGATCTAGTGACATCCTGACAGATCATTCTCAACTTGGGATGCCATATTATATTTTCTATAAGAGCATATAATTTATTCTGCCCTATATGAACAAATTCAAAATGATTTATTATAGCTACCTGTACGGCAAAACTGAACGAAACCACGTAATGATAGTGATTATTGCGATTACTGTGGATTATGTGGTCATCCTGAACAAACAAAAATTTTCTTGAACGGCTGAATAATTTTAAGGGTCCCCTGAAAGGTTGATTATTTTGCAAAGCTCTCATTAACCTTCTCAATAAAGGATCAACTTGTTGACATTCAGTTATCTGAGACATAATGACTTCCACTGAATCCTGTGAATTCAACACCAAAGAAAAATTATGTAAAGTTATAGTTGTGTTAGGCAACTTGTCCAGAGTCATCTCCTCCCCACCAGAGTTCTTTAATTCATAAAGGAGATGAAGGTTTAATCCTCTTCTATCAAAATATCTGGCTCTAAATTATAATGAATTACTGGAGGACTCTTAGAATTAGGTTGTAATTGTGGATATGCGATTATTGCTGTAGTAACTGATGTTGGTAACTCCTCTGAGTTCACAGGTTTTAAAAGATTAAAGTGTATCCCTCCTCTGCAAAACAAGTAACAAGTTTCCTTTTCTGAATCAGAGGTTGATGTCCCAAATTGAAGAGGGTGTTCTTTAGAACTATACACCAACACTTTTACTTTGTACATCGTTGCAAAGGCTTGAATACTATGTGTGAATGGAAGTTGGCCTGGATATTTTGACAATTTTAATTGTTGAAGGGTTTGTTTTTCACCTTTGCCAGTTGGCAAATGATAGTCTTTTCGATGATCTATTAATTCTTCTATTATGTTTACACGTAGTGCTATATGTTGACTTACATTATTATATAAATACTGTGAAAAACATTGAAAAAGGGAATCCCCTCCTCCAGGCATAGAATGTTCTATAAATCCGTCTGGGATTTCTGGGATATAACTCTTATCGATTGTTTCAGATTTAATTTCATAAGGATTACGAGACAAAAAGTCTGCTACTATATTTTGTTTGCCTGGTAAATAGTGAAGCTCATAATCGAGGTCGTTTAATTCCTCCAGAGTTCGGGCAACTCGGTGGTTTACAAGTGGCATTTTGCAAGAATAGGATAGGTTTGTGATCTGTGTATATTCTGACTTATCTCTTATATAAGAACGGTTTTAATGACCTGACGGCCCAACGAATGGCAGCAACCTCCCTTTCAGTAGTGCTATACCCCCTTTGAGCCTTTGAAAATACTGTTGAGATGTATGCTATAGGTTTTTCTTCATTATCCTGAACCTGGCTAAGACAGGCTCCTGCACCTATCCCCGATGCATCTGTATAAAGTAATAAGGGTTGTGCTTTTTCTGTACGATCCGGATAAGTTAATAAGGGTGGTTTAGTTAAGAGTTGTTTTAATTTGTCAAAAGCTTGTTGACATTCGTCCGTCCACGGAATGGTTGATTTACATTTTAATAGGTCAAACAGGGGTTTTGCAATCACTGAACAGTTCGGTATATGCCGGCGATAAAAATTAACCAGTCCCATAAACTGCCGAACTTTTCTAACAGTAGTTGGTGCTTCGAAGTCTTGAATTCCTTTAAGATTCTTTTCCAAGGGAATCATACCCTTACTTGAAATTACGTGTCCCAGGAAGCTTACTTCTCGTCTTAGTAAATTCGTTTTTGAAGGTTTCAGTTTGAAGCCGTTAACCATGAATGCTGTAAGCACCTCTTCTAATACTGCCAAATGTTCTGCAAAGGTTTTAGTGATGATAAGCACATCGTCCAGATAAACCCTGACTTCTTCCCATGAAAGGTGACTCAGTATCAAGGCATGGCTCTTCCGGAACCGTGCCTGGTCCATTTTTTACGCCAAAAGATCTAAGAAAATTCCCAATGGATAATGGGTTGAGAAAGCAGTCTTCCGATCTGCTGTCTCCGCCATTTCAACCCTATAAGTACCCCTTATAAGATCGATGATCGTGAGTAATGCTTGCCTTTGAAGCTAAAAAGGTATCTTTCAGATTAGACATGGAAAGGAATCTCCTTTGTTGTCAGAGTTTATGTTTTCATAATCATACATAGCCGCATAGCCCATCAGGTTTCTGATGGGTACTACCGGGGCTGAGTATGGAGAAAATGATTGCCTGATGATTCCGTCAAGGATAGTAAAATATTGACTCCTCCACTTCATATAAAATAGGACCTTAAGTCTTCGAAAGGTTCGCTATAGGATAAATTCTATGTATAGTTTCAATGATGTTTAAGAACAGAGGTTACACCCCACATTGTCATCTCCGAGGCTTTGAAAAGCGTTGGATATCAGTAAAGTTGTATAATTGATCTTTTGCTCCGAGTTCAATCTTGTTGAATTCAAGTTGAAAAGCCTCTTCGAGATTAGCAGGCGGTCCATTCTGTATGTTGCTTTAGGTTGTTTGGGGTGGTTCGCATGTTTACGGCACTGAATTTTATCGGATGGATAGGCATGGTGATAAAGAAGTTGAAAATGACCCTATGGGTTCAGCCCTGATTTCAGCTTAATTATATTACTAGAGAGATTGTAACAAGAGCACTACTGGAGTGTTAAATTTATAAGATATGACCGCATGGTCCATCACAAAGTGATTTTTATCATTAGGAGTGAATAACAAAAGTGTTTTACTAGTTAAGTCTTTATTTCTTAATATTTCTTCTGGCTTTATAGCTACGGTAATTCCTTTATTAGATGGAATTAGTACATCGTGATCTAATTTCGCAGCATGTTCCTGCCCTGCTGCAGTTCTGATATCTTTAGCAATTATTGTCAGGACATTGTCATGTCTAGTTATTAGTTCTTTATTGGCCAAGTCTGGCAAAATATTTTCTGCTTGTAAAAGATCATAACCAATTACTACTCCATAACATACAACCTCATCTGGAACTATCACAAAGTCCCTAAATTGTGTTCTATAATTGTTCGAAAGATGTAATGATAGTGTGACAGCCCCCAAAACTTCAAAAATGACATCACCGATGCCACGAATACTGACATATTCAGTAGGCTGCATAGGATATTTATTAGGATCTAAAAGTTTATAAGTTCTATGTGTTATGATACTAACTGAAGCTCCAGTATCTACAAGAGCATCTATTAGCTGTGTTTGTTGGGAGTCATCTATTATAACCCCTATAACTAGAGTAGCAGGTGAAGATGTGGATAAGTTTTTTAGATAAAGGCAAGGGCCTTTCTTAGGCGTGGTTAATGTAGACTCCTGCTGGAGTAAATTAGTAAGTGAATAATTATCAAGATTGACTGATCCCGAAAGGGGAATTAAATCATGGTTGATTAATATATTTTCTTTTTCTTGAGAATCAATCTCCTCAATTTCAGTCTCCGAAGACGGTTTAACAAGATCGAATATATCCAGTGGACATTCAGCAACCTCAACCTGTAATAATTCCTCTATAGGTTCTACTGTTAAATTTTCAATTTCGTCAAACATAGATGGTTGAGGTGGTGGCAAATGTGACCCGGTGTTTGTCTTTCGACGCTTTTTATGCGCTGCTGTTTAGGTTGTTCTTCTCGCTCTGTGGGTGGGTCATCTCCCACAGAGTGAATTAGTTTTTTGAACTTTTAGGGGATCTTTGTGGACAATTCATGCCCAAGTGACTTCCCTGACAATACGGACATCGCAAAGTAGAGTCACATTTAACTTGTTTTTCTGTCATTAGTGGGCAGTCTTGCACTATATGTCCATGTTCTTTACATCGTATGCATTGATTCTTTTCAGCATAGCATTCTTCATAGACATGCCCCCTCTTACCGCAAAATTGGCAATAAGGCCTCGATGGACAATCTTTAACATGGTGTCCTGGTGTCTTACAATACTTACAAGAAAGGTTATTTCCGGCCCACCATGGTTGTTGTGTTGATGAAGAAGAAGTAGGTTGTTGGGAATGTTGTGATGTTGGTTGTTGAGAGGGTTGATTTTGTTGTTGTTGTTGTTGACGATTATTTAGTTGTGGTGATATACGCCCTTTCTTAGGGGAATTTTGACCTTTATTAGATGGATAGAAAGTCCTATTTTGGCGAGGTGAATTTGGAGGAACACTACCTTTGGGGTTATTCACATTCGATGGAGGGAATGGAGGTTTGGCAACCACCTGTGCAAAGGTTGGTACAACATATTGTTGTTGAGACACTTGTTGCACAGGCGGTTCATAGCCCGGATAAGTTAAATATCCCCGGGGTACGATATTTTGTTGTTGATTGTAATATTCGTGTGTTTGTATAGGTAAGGGTGGTAATGAATTTGGATGTGTTTGTAGATTAGAAATATCAATCACCTCAGGTGAATATGGTTCTGGAATAATCTCTTGGGATGGTACTTGGGGAATCGCCGATGCTGACATATGTCCGTTGGTTTTGTAACTATTATAATGTTGCGAGATTATTTTGACTAATGCTTCCAAGCAATTTCACATACAGTAATGGATGCTTGTATAAGTTGTTGTACTTGCAATGGCGTACTATTTATTAGTTTTTCACGCACCATTTTCATATTTTTCACATCTGAACCCGGGAATCCCATCTCGGCTAAACCCTGCAACCGAAGAGCATACAAGGGTATCGTTTCATGGGAAAGAATTTTCGCTTCATTAAAGTTATTAAGATGGGTTTTAACCTTCTTCCGTAAATAGTCAGTAAACCATTCAACAAGTTGCGTTTTTATTACAGTATACCCTGCATTGTTCTTCATTAGTAACTCGTATACGTCTTTCATATCCCCCTCCAAATATGAACCCAGATGTGTCCTCCAACCATCCGATGTTGATCTTGGATATGTTATACTCGCATATTCTTCAAACCTTTGTAAGAACTGGGGAAAAGGCTCCCCATTTTTCTATAGGGATCATTCTTGTTGACTGATGGGGTATAAATCCCTCTAATAACAAGACTACTTTAGAAAGAGCCATTATATTTGTTGGTTTTGCAAATAAATTGCCTTTAACCAATCTCCATCTGTTACATCAAATTGTGTTTGATTTACCTGATTTACCAATGAGGATGCCTCATTCTCATTTGATGTAAAGGGGACAGATTGACTCTCCTGTGAGCCCTGTTGCAGTGCTGACATTTGTGGGAAATTCCATTGCGGGGCAACCTCGCCATTCTTTCCATCAACCTTTGTCCTTCTGCCATTTGTTGAGTCAGTTGCTGTTTGGTGATTTCACCACCTAAAGGGTTGTTTCTTGTAGACGGTATAACCGTAGAAATAGTCGTTGCAAGGGTGGTGTTAAGTTTCGGTTTTACCGAACTCTGTTGTAAGTTCCTTTGTTCTGGTTCTGCCGCTAATATCTGCTTTATTTCATCCGAATTCCCCCCCCCATTCAAATTCAATCCTACCACACCAACCTCTCCCAACTCACCAACCTCCCCACTCTCACTCACAACCACATTTTCCGCCATGATTCTTTGTGTTATGTATGTGAGAATGTAAGAGAACTGGAATGTATACTAGACAGTAAAGGAGACACACGATAATGACAGGATGAACCGACGATGAAGGAATCAGAAACTTTTCGCAACAACACACGGAGCTAGAACCGGATAATACTTCGAAAAAGATAGAAAACCAAGAAAGTCAAAGAAAAAGTAAGGAAAAGGTAGCAAGGTAGTCAAGCAACTACGCTCTGCTACCAATTTTGTGTTGTAGAATTGTCGGGAATGTGAAAGTGAATGCAGATTTCAAGGGAGTAAAAGCAAGTGTAATTGTTTTACGGTAGTGACTTACAAAAGTTCTAACAATGGAAGAAAATCAGTTTCAATAACACGAGATCGTATAAGATTATTACTAAGATAGTGGCCCACAAAATAAAGCAAAAAAAAAACTTTTGTGCATGAACACTCACCGTCCTTTTCCACTCCAATGACCTTCGTCTGGCTTAACTGCTTAAACTTATTCTTATTTTCTTAATTTTATTCAGTGCTTCATTCGCATGCAAGCGTATAACATCAAGCTTAAGTGACCAAGGACAACAGAAAACAGTCTTCAAAGAATATAAAAGTTCCACTCCAACATTCAGACAGTAACATGAAAAAAAAATATATTCAAGGATTAATGCCACACAATCAAATGTTTTAGAGATATCATAAATCAGTAAAAGCAAAGCCAAGTGATTACCTTAATAAAGAAATGTCTTTGATTTAACCTTGCAAAATTGTGCCAATAGACAAGAAAGACAGGTAAAGAAGTGTTGTTTTTTAAGTTTAATTAATTATTTCTCATTATACAAGGCATTACAAGTAATAAATATATTCAAATAGGATTACATTCATGTTTTATTAATAGATGTGCAACACATCAGAACCCCAAACACTATATAGTATATATTTTATATATAGCGCGGGGGTGAAGCGGACCACTTTAGGTATACTTGGTCTCCCGACTCTCCCTAATGCACTAGGTTTGGAATTTTTTTTTTTGAAATCACAGGATATACTCAGTGAGATAGACAAAAAAAATATAATGTAATTCTAATAATAAAAGTTTTATTAAAAGTTTGAATAACGCCGAGTCAGCCTGACCGGGAGGGGTGAAGCGGACACCATTGAGGGGTGACTCGGACCCATCGTTTTAAATTCGTCTTTTAGTATTAATTTCAATTTTATTTTAATTTTACCTTAATATAATAATTATTATTCATATTAAAATTCGTAAATAAGTAATTAAAATGCGAATAATATAATAAAAACGATATAAAATAAGGTGCCGATTCACCCCGCTGCCGCCCCAAAAAATTTTGACACTTTGTTGAAACTCGTTTTTTTTATTAAAATTCATTTTTTAAAAAAAATTCTCACTTAATATAAGTAACTTTTATTACATTTAAATTATTATACGTAATAAAAAATTGTCAATAATAATACGTAAAATACGAAAAAATAAGAAAAAAAAATGGTCCGAGCCACCCCCCATCAATTTTACGCGTGGGTGAGTCGACCGAACCTACGGCCGATTTTTTTTTGGCCACTAATACTGCTTGGATCTCAAAAAATTACTTCGCCAGTTTAAAGCTAACATACTCGAGTGTATCCACTGAAAAAATAATAAGATCGATCCACAATTTTTCATTTATATAAACCATTTATAAAAAAAAATCCATTTTCAAAAAGAAGTTCTATTGAAGGAAATTTTGTACCCTAATTTCTAACATTTTTTAAAAATATAAAAAAAACTTCTAGAATTAATATGATTCTTAAGATAAACTGTAGTACTTCCGTCGTGGCTATTAAAATGATGGGCCCGAAAAAAAAATTTTTTTTTTTTTTTTTTTTTTATTTTTATTTTATTTAGAGTGGAGCGAATCAACCCTCCTAAAGAGGCGGGCCTGGGTCACCCCGCCCGCGCTTTATAATATGATTGAAACTCTCCCTTCTCCCCTTTAATTGTTTTGCTTGGCCAGCAAAACAGAGTATTAAATGCGGATTAAACCTTTATGACTCTGAAAACTGCCTTTTGAAATATTTGTATGGAAATTTCGAGACAGAGACGGGTGATGAGGGTTAACTTGATATCGCGATCCAGAAACGGTTAAAATTTTTATACAAAATATAATATTATATGGAAATTTTGAGCAGGGTGAAAGTGCAGAACGAGTTAAAGCCTTGCCTTTACGCGACCTTTCCAAAAGCCGGTCGTTTGAAAAACCAGGGCCCCACTTCAGGAATGAGAACAGTACTCCATACAAGAGTGAATAAGGCCCTTATATAAGGCTGGGAGCAACTATGAGAAGAGGAAAAAAAACAGTCTCGGCAGACCTAAAACAGGAACTGCCCAGCGTTTCTTTGATGCCGCCTGATAGAAGTCTATAAGAAATGTTCACTAATATTGAGACATTGTTTAATCTATGTTTATATGGGCCAAAAGGATGTTTATATTGCAACAGGAGAGACGAGAGAAAAAGAACTGTCAAAAGAGATAGGAAATGTATAGAAGGTTTATATTTTGCCCAATGAGAAATGGGATTATTAGAAGAATGGGAATTTTTAAAAGAACTTGGAAATTTCACAAGGTTGAACGACCCCACCCGATATCTATCCAGGTACAGCGAGAATAGAATTCGGAAAGATTAAGACGCAGAGTCAACTTTAAGAAGTAAAAAAGTGGTAGCAGAATATGTAAAAATGTGAAAGACCCTGAATCGTATGTAAATGAAAGCGCTCCCCGAAAAGTCAAAAATAACTGGTTGACTACCCTTACGATAAATGGACTAGTTCTAAAGAACTTTAGTCAAAGATGTTTGCAAATTTCCTACCCAATTTATCCCTATTAAAGGATAAAAAGGAATAATAAAAGAGTAGGGAGCAAAGATAAAAGCTTTTGAGAACATCCAATCTAGTTGTGAAGAAAAAAGAAGAAAAGAAGAAGCATCGCGTCCGTCTTTTATACAACAGCCAATAAGTTTGATTGCGATTTGTAAAGAAACGTGAGGGAACATAAGCTAAGCAAAGAGAAGGAGGAAAACCCCAAAGGAGGGGAACTTGGAGAGCCAGTGACGCATGCCAACAACCACGACTCCGAGAGAATTGCCGTTAAGATATGTCAAAGACCGCCATCACACAAGCCTCCCAACGTAGTCCTAAGACTGAAAACCATAAATAAAATAGATATTAAAGGTATAAAATCGGCTCAGAGACCTCAAGGAGCTCGATAGAATATCTAAGGCTACTGGTTGCAAAATCGAAAGGTATTTAGTGAGAATGAGACCTCCAGAATGATCTGAAGAAATATGAGAGATTTGAGAGAAAGTTTCAGAAGAATCTTTAGATAGAATAATAGTTGGAAGCAGCTTTTGGGACCGCATAGTTTAGAAGGATCAGACTTCTTCCTTTTTTTCGAGATACAGGAGTTTGTTGAGTGATCAAAGTGCGTCTGATCTGATCCAGTCTAGCTCTAAGGGAATATGTTTCACTTACATGTCATGAACGAACAACCAGTTTAAATTATATATTTTAGTTATTGCGGTATAATTAATAAATTTAGAGCTTGTTGAGGTAAAGCATATCCAATTAATGGCGGCTAAGCTGTTCTAATTATTTCAATACTTAATTTAATAAAAGGTTTTTTAGTGCACTAATATTCACCTTATTATAGTTAATAAATATTGATTAATAAATATTTTGGATATAACCAAAAACAAAAGTTATTATATGTCATTACCAATTATTTGACATTGTTTGTGTATATCTAAATCTCTTTACTTCTCTTATTTTTTACTTAGTAATATTATAACGTAACAGATACTTTGTGTATTTTATATTATTGATTTAGTTATTACCAAAACTTAGAAAAAATATGTTTATAGGAAGTGAAATTTATGTATTATTTATTTACATGTTTAAAATATCAAGTACATAATTAATAATTTAATATAATATTTATTTATAATATTCTTCATAATACGCTTTGGGAGACTCATTAGATAATAGAGGTTAGTGTAGCTAAATGGGTGTTAAATAGAATTCTATAGTGAGGATGCGTATCTAAAGTAAGCAAAGGGATGTTAATATAATAACAATAAATAAAATAATAAATAAGTAAGTAAATAAACGTGACTTCAAAAAATTATAAACAAACTTAAAAAGCACTTGTTCAGTGCCATATGAGATCCTAAATAGTTACTACAATGACTCGAAATAAAATATTTTGATTTCTACCCAAGTGAGTGGGTCCCTAACTGTTAAGGCTCATGTGCGCCTCCAACACCACCGCGACATATTCTTATTCGAACTCTGCACTCACCGCTCTGACTTATGTAATTTGATGTAAAAGCAGTTTATCCAGCACGAGGCAGTGCGTAATGACATAAACTGGTCTATGGTATACATAGAACAAACACCAATATTATAGACATATTCGAGCAACGGAGTCTGTATGGAGACTGTCATATCTAAGTACTTTGGAGACATACTCGAGCATTGATGACAAGAAAATGAAGTCGTTCTATAGATAGTGCTTACGCATAGTCAAGAAAAGACCTCCACAGAACCTATCTGAGACAGCATGTTACAAAAAGAAGATGATACTGGAGTGTGTATGAAAGAATCACTTAATACACATTTGAGAGTGAATTCTAAAAAACAACCTTGAAACCTCATTAACAGATAGTTCAACGCCACATGCATCTCCCATCGAATTACGTCATAAGGTATTTATATTATTTTTGTATGAATCAATGATCCATTTCAATAAAAAAAAACATTTCTATTATATATAATAGTATATATATATATATATATATATACTATATATATATATATATATAATATTATATATATATACCTACTGATCCATTAAATAAGTATATAGTATATATAGTACTATAAACTTGTTATTAATATATATATGTTAAGTAGGCTTTATGAGTTATAGAGTATTATATATTTATATACATATCTTTATTTAAATAGTATATATAATTTATTCATTTATAGTGTAAGAACCAACATTCACCCTACCTTTAGAATATGATTATACTGTATCATAGTAAATATAGAGGTATAAGTATTATAGGACTTAGTATAATATAATGGTTAGTAGTTAAAATTATATGTCTTTTTAATATATCAAAACTAGTTTGTATAAATATATATACTTAAGAATAGGCGCATTTTTTATATTTTACACTAATTCCTATCTGATACGTGTTATGTAAACAAGATTACATATCTCCATCAAACAAACTCAACTTCTAAAAATAATAATAAAACGATAAATATACAAAATACATTTATAATGTCATTACTTTTTAACTGTTGACTATATGAATATCTTTCTAATTATGTTGTCTTTCATTAATCCCTTTATCTCTTTTAGAATTCTATTCATCACATGAGTGTTCGGCACTTTAATTAAGTCTTACCTATGTTTACCTCTAGACTTCTGTCTGATGCTTTTTTTCCATCATTACTTTCTAAATTGCATAAAGTTACAGGCAGCAAATTCAACGTGATAACCTTCTCTTGGTGTGAAAAGCGGTCGGTCTATGATAACCCACCCAGTGACAGTGTGAAACAAATACTGGAACTTATTTACCTTACTCATAAGAAATTTAAACTTTTTATTAAGTTAACCTCCGTTAATTTTTAGAATATAATAATTGAATTCTTTGCTCTAATAGCAGATCGATTGAAGTTACTGGTATATTTTATAAGGAGTGTACTAAAGAGAAATACATTGAATATAATACAGTTATGTTTAACACACGTCTGGTAATTTACTTGACAAGACAACATTATTAAATTTCATATATCCAATCTAGAACCCTAGTTATACTTGCAACTAATGATGAGAAGAGAATAAGCTATATCTATGAATATTGGACGTTTTTTCATCGAAAAGTAGGATTAAATATGTCCCTTTTGCGCTCCGCCAGTAGCGTAGCCAAACTTCTCAAGTGCTTCTACCTAGCGCCCCCTCCGTACTTAGGTCCGTATCTGTGGTGAGTCGCTTTTGCTGAGTGTGATATTAATAAGGTCATAATTTTTAGCTTATGTTAATCGCCTCATATGATGATATAATTAATTTGATTCCGTTACTTTTATTGGATTCATTAATTATTTTATTTATTTTATGACTTTTAAATATCACATGTAAATCATTTAATATATTTAATGTAGTATTATTCACAAAAATTTAAGAATATGTATGTTGTATTTCACAAAAATATTTATAACCTGCTGATAAGGATATTAAAAATAATAAATAACAAATAAAAGTCCTCTTGACAAATAATGACTCTAGTCTTGGACGTAGTACTAAGTAATTAACATGTAATTGATAAGAGAAATTTAATATTATATAATATATATATTAAGAAGATTATTATATTTTTATAAATAAGTTTGAAGTCTTTAATAGAATATAAGAAGCAATTACTATTATAAACATTATTTACACTATTCAATTCACACTTATGTAGTCGTGTAGACTATTTATTATCTAGAGTGATTGTAATATATTTTAAATATCTAAATATCGTTCTTTAATTTACTTATAATTATTATTATGAGTTATAGTCAGAAGCATACGTAGTCCAAGAAATTCTATATTCTGTGAGCATATCCGGACAAGAATGCTTTGCAAGTGAATAAAAAATCCATAGAGTTAAAGTTAATAATATTAAGCGTTGTATATCTTAATGTATAATGAGGAGTGCTATACATGTCATATAATATAGAATTAAATATGTGTACTACCAATAATAATATCATGTTATAGTTGAATATTTAATTTCTCCTCACCTAATATCAGTGTTTTATGTATTTATAAAGTAATACGAATTTTATTATTAGTGGTATATAGATTTTATTATTTTATTTTACTAATATTGTACGAAATTTTATTAAAGAATCTCTGTATTTTGCTATTTTTATAAGCATTTCCTCATTTCCTCAAACAATTTATTTAGCTTCTCGTATTATTTATGTACATATGTTATGGTTGTTTAAGATTGAGATCATTTAAAGTCTTTACATATAACCGTAGCACGATATTAGAAAATTGTCGAAGTAACGTATATAAAGTCATATATTACATGATGGCGACTTACAAAGGCGAGTAATAATATCACTTATATAGGAGAACTTAAATACCATAAAGCTTTGAAATGTGAGAAAATATGTTCTTAATAATACAGTTTATAGAGATTTGTATAAATAAAGATTAGTATATAGTGTGTGACGATGTGATTTATACATTACTTGGACACGTCTTAGATCAAGGAGAACGATATATAGTTATTACTAAATTGATTATGTATATATATGAGAAATATCACGAAAAATCTGTAATGAAGATTCATGTGACTAAATCTGTTAAATATAACAGAAGTTATCTATCGTGAGTCTATGATACATATGATGAATGCATGCTTAATAATTCAGTACTTGTATGGAGGTAGCGGTATAGAGTGTAGGCTGGCAATAGTTGAGACGTAGATAGATAAACTGTTATTCTGGTGAAGGGAATTAATTTGAGGACCGGGCTTAATTATAAATAAGTCTAACGAATATGGATAGTAAAGACTTGATTGTGTTAATAAGAAAATCTGACTGCGTTAGAAGTTAGGGTATTGGTGAGTTAGGTCTGTTTTGTTTATGTTGGTTTATGGGGTAGCTTGAGAGAGTCTGTGGATGAGGAAGATGATCATCAGCTTTGTATGAACACAGCGTTGTGGTAGATGTGGAGAATGGCCGTGAATAAGGTGCGGCAAATCCTCTAGTATAAATTTAAATATATCTGATATAATACTTAGTTAAAATGAGAAGAATAGCGGATATAAAAGCTTATTTAGTAGTAATCTTAATTTAGATGGTCTATTTCATGGCATGTACTACTCTGAGCAGATTACATATTATTTAACGAATATGGAATATGGTAGAGGAGGTTGAGAGAGAATGTTAGAGACCAGAGACTCGGAGGATAGTAGCAGTACAGGGTTTAAACTAGTAAAATTATCCGTAAGGAAACGTGATCGAATCTCAAGTTCATATCACAGCTGTTATGATATGTGGTTCTCGTGAGTATAAAACAGGTGCATAGTGCGAAAATTATAGTCAAAGAGAAATTTCATATTATTGTAATTGTCTCTTATAAACAAATAACTAGCAAGAAGAAGTATTTTCCCGAATCTCTGGTTTACAACGAGAGGAAAAACATATATAGGTATCCACTAAATGGAGAGGAAATTATGTGTATGAAAGGGACTAAAAATTATATGCAAAACCGGCAATAAGAATAGTAATTGTTATTTGTTAGCTAACATTGCAGCCTGATGAATATGTGTAGAAAACATGTGAGAGAGTGACTTTTATCTTAATAAGTTCAAAAGGTAGCATTATACAGAACTAGATGGGGCTCTTAATGTGTGCAAATCAGGATTGCATCAGGTGTGTGTAGTGATTTTAATCACCCACCATATTTTTCTGTTTGAAATAACTTATAACTCAAATAGTATTCTTTTAGGTGACGTCGGTGATTAGGCGGAAATGTGAAAGGAGGAGACTGGTGATGTGTAATATGAAGGACATAATGGCATATTGCCGACCGACTCGGCATGTTTGGAGCGAGAGAGCGGAGACAATTCAAGAGGTGATCTAGAGTTGTTTTGGAGAGTTGGAGGAAGCGAGGGATGAAGATGAACGTACAGGAAGACAAGAGATCATTAACATTAACCTTAGTGAAAAGATCTTTATGAGGGGATGAGGATGATTAGAAGTGATGATTGAGGGTGAAGCCCCAAGAAAACATAAACTTGAAAATACCAACCTCCTCGGATGATCATGCGAGAGTAGATTTTAAGACGAAGAAGGAGGATAGTTGTGAGGAGAGAGATTACAAGGCGAAGAATGGAAAGTATGAGAGTCCCAATTACGTTTATGAAACGGTAGGAAATTAGGTAAACAACCCCATAAATGAAGATCGAAATCGTCTCAATAGAAGTTAAAAATCGTGATCTTTAACAGTATACTGACTCCGACACTGTTGTACGGAGCGAAAACATGGACAACAACCGTGATGTAAGAGCAGGAGAGTAGATACAAGCTCTGAGTGGAGAATGTAATAGTGTATAAAAGCACTTAATGATTAAAAAAGAGTAGGAGAGGACATGAATAAGAAATGACCCAAATTAGATTAGGAAAAGAAAAAAGCCAAACAATGTTTATAGGGGTGCCCAAAAGGAAGATGAGACGTGAGAAAGAAATGCCTTTAAGTGATGGGCGGAGGATTATGAGAAGAATCCCCTGTTTTGGAGGGGTATACGATCTGGGGAGGCCACATGGAGCAAGTGGAAAGAGAAATGATGCTGGGAGTAACCTGCTGATCCTGTATATAATGTGAAAGAGGGAATGACCCTACCATGTAGGCAGCATCGAAGTGCCAATATCTGGTTTTTTTATAGACGCGGGTCAAGAAATAAGGAGAAATTGGCTCGAAGATTTTTAAATCGGTGAGGAAGATAACTCGTCTGGAAATATTGGTCAAGCTACCGAAAATCGAGGAGTGCTGAGAGAAGAGAATAGTGCAGGACCGGAATCGGATGTCTGGAGAGATAATAGTTATTAGTCAATCCATGCGTTCGGGCTGAGCAGGTGGAAATGGAAGCCAAATTCTTCACTGGCGCGGGAGAGGAAAGAAAGATAAATATATATATATAGTATTATATAAGTATATATATACTTACTTTAGATTATATTTGTAACTTATTAGTTATACACAATCTTACATATAGGTACTGATATACCTATATATATGCCACCATATATTATTATTAGATATCTAGTATCATATATATATATCCTACTATGTTTTATAATATAATTACATATATATATTTATATTTAAAATATGTAATATGTAAATATATATATATGATATATAGTATTTATTATATATATAATATTTGTATATAGTATCATATTATATATATATATTTATTTATTCACATTTATATTTATATTTTATTTTATAGTTTTTATATATATTATATAATTAATATTATTTATTTATAACTCCATATTATATTTTATAGCATTTATATATATATATATACATACTATACTAATTATATATTTATTATACTATATTGTATTATTACTTATATCCTATATTATACTTATTATTACACTTATATATACCACCTATTCTCATAAGGAACTTGCCATTCCGTTTTTCTATAAGGTCCAATTTTCATTTTTTTCATATTGCTTCTTGTCTACTTCCAGGTATTCTCTATCAAATTTTCATTGCTTGAGCTTCGTGCTGCAGATCTCTATTGAATTACCAGATAGAAGCCAAAGACCCTGTAATGACGATCTTCACTCTCTCCTAACACTATATATCTCGCTAGAATATGTCTTTTTTCAGACGCCTCTCTAATGTCGAAAAGGTTTTTTCTATCTTGTTTATGCGGTGAGAGTCCATCACTCTAACTTACTGCTTAAAATATTCAGTTGAGTTTCATCAGTAGCCAATGTTAGGAAGAGACCTCCTCTTGCCACACTATCCACATACGATCGCAGTTTGTATTATTTTTCATTTTCTAACTCAGACATTTATCCGCTGCCGATACCACCACTTCCTTTTAGGTATCCTCGTGAGGGTTCTGGAAGATCGTCTTTATAAAAGAGGATGCTTCTTTCAATATGCTTATGGTACATTGGACTTTTCTGGTAAAATATACTGAAGTGAAATGATAGTGGTTTCATGCGAGAGGATCGATCAGTCAACGAAGGAAAATCAGATCATCAATAAACGGAATAAAATTGCAACGATGTTTCTCGGAACTTCGTGTTCTTGAATTGTTACTTCAATATAAGCTGTCGGCCATACATTTTTAGCTGTGTTAAATATGGTTTTAAACTCGTGTGTCTTGGCAGTTTTGTCTATCTTTTCGAGATGTTGAATGAATTCTGTTTGACGTATTTTTATTGCACTGAAGTAATGTCCAAGATGGACACTCTGGTAACTGTTTTGACAAGGTAGTTATTTTAAGTAATTACTTTAAAAGTTGGGCGATGAGATGTATTAGTTAAAAAATTCAAAGTTACGTGAGTTGAGAGTTAACAGTCGAGAGTGAGTGGTTCTTTGATGGTAGATTCACGCAGGCCTAGCCTTGTATTCTTCCGTATTGACTCAACAATAATTGGTCAAGTGCAGTTCTCTATTATTAAGAGATGAGAAATCCCGGCTGTCATGACTTACAACACACATATAAATTAAAGGTTACGCACATTCATTCTGATCCTCTTTTTATTTTGAGAGTTATCTAGAAAACTCTTTTTTTTATTCTTCCAGAAGTTTTGTGCCCTTCGAGTCTCGAATCGAAAAAAGTTGCCATTAATTTCAGAGGAGAATTGTATCCAAGACTGTTGTCGAGATTATGCCTGAATTTTTAGATAAGTTCCTGAAGACATATATTTATCACAATGTGCTAGCTACAATGTGTGGCTATAGGAGCTTTAGCTGAATTACTGCAATTCCTCGAGCCAACTGGACACCGATGCACTCTCGAAGTCAATTCAGGACATTCATATCGGAAGAGTGAGTGCCTTCATGATCCTCGCGGATCTGTCATTTTTCGAGGATGGTAAAACCAAGATAGCCGAGGTTCTCTTCTGCAAAATTAGCATTGCCAAGTGGCTGTTCCATGAGACTATCATTAAACAAGGAACAAATGATAAAAACATGCCTCTTGCTAAAGTAAAAGGGTGTTCAACTTCCTAATCGACCGACCAAGCCGCGATATCCTAAAACACAAAGGTGAAGCAAATCTGGTCTGTTTTGGAAAATATCCATTGTTTCATCAGGATAATACTGAAAAAAATATACAAAAATTGTGTATTAACTTTTCCACATTATACCGATATTGTATAAGCTGTACTGAGAAATGACAAGTTGAAATATTATCCGATTCTGTATTATCGGACTCGAGTTAATCGTACATTGAAGTTATGTTGACGATAGAAAGGTAAGTGGGTTCTTTTCGCAAAACCTTTGGTCTACCTCCATTTTGCTGTCCGAAATCCTAAGAAGGCTTCTAAAAATTTCCGTCATTTTCAGGCTGGAGTTGATAGTTCAATACGTCCAGAGTCACGTGAGCCCCTTAATGCTGTCAAGATTAATAAAAGCCAAGCCATAAAAGAGAGAATAGGATTAACAAATTATTTAGGATACAATGGCTGTTATTCTCTATAAGCTTTCATAGTCAACTTCGGATATTGTTGATGCCAAATGATTAGGCTCTATGCTTATTCATTTTTTTGCTGGGAATAAAGGGCTTCAATATTTGTAGGTTCTGATGTATATACTACTTATTCGTACTATTATTATTATATATAATATATTTATATGATCAGTAATCAGATCTACTCTATGGCAGATAACAACTAATATATGATTACTATTATAGTAATTAAAGTTGATATTATATAATATTAACGGATATATAGAATAATATTGAATAGATGTAGCATATTATTGTTTTATCAGCTTAAATAATATTATTATATATAGAAATAATATTATATTACCCTATTAACTTTAGTAACAAATATGAAAGGATAAATATTTTATAGTAGTTAACCATATTGAGGATAGTATATATAGTTATAAGTTAGTAATGAACTATTTATTAGTATTAGACATAGTTATGCATATAATTATAGGTGCTGGGAAATTTTTAAAGCGTACAAATGAATAACAAGTATTTAGTACTATAGTATTTCATATAAATATGTATAAATCATTCTATTGCGAATCACTATGATTTGGTAGTTTGTTGTTCACTGAAGAGAAATGACTAGGTTCACACTACCGGATAATTTCGGGGACTGGACACCACCCCTCAGCCCCACCCCTGGCTACGCCCTCGCGTAAAAAAAGAGACTGAAAGACAGTCATCGAGTATAGTATTATAATGATGAACTAATGATAATAATAGTAAGTATATAATATATATCAAATTATATATATATATATATAGCTGCTAATATGTAAGTAATATTATATAGTAAATATTATTAACAAAATTTATAGCCAGCTTCCAACCTAGGGGGGCAGCTTAAAATTTTTAGTTTAAGCTATATATATGTAATATATATATATACTATATATATAATATATAACTGTATTATATAGATAATGTAGTAATACTATTAATTGATTATCTATTAGATATATATCTACTATATATATTATATCGTTAACTTTACTATCTTATAGTACTTATATAGGTCAACACAAGTGGTATACTTTATATAATATATACATTTAAGATTTGTACTTAGTGATGTACTATTGACAGTATATTTATTAAATTTATAAGATACGCAGACATACAAATTAATGTACTAGAAACATTTGTGATGTGATAAATAATGAGTAACCTTATTTTTATAATGAAAGAATTATTATAATTAAAATAACTAAATAGAATATCACAAACTACAACATTTTGCCCAATGAGGAACAATTCTACTAATATAATAAAGCAGTATGCCAAAACTTCCCATATTATCTTAGACAATGGTAATTTCCTTGGGGGTTTCAACGCAAAAAGTTTATCAAAACTTACTGTCTTTAAATAATATAGTATCATAATTGTCATAATTGCTCTATCTCACTTGAGACATTGGGTTAATAGTATAACTATAATTGTTATATTAGCCAAAATATACGTGTGTGTAGCACTTCTGTATCATAGCCAGTTCGCGTATAACCTGTCGGTGTCTTCCATAGTATTTCGCAGCCAAGTTCGTTGATCCTTTTAGAGCAGAGATACTGGAAAAGAGTTTTCTACTTAGCTGGTGGTGCATGGATTTAGGCGTAAGTAGTATATCTCAAAAACCTTTTTTTACGTCGACGGAAAGGAAAGAGGTTCAGTCTTCACTTTAAGACTTGGGAGACAACAAAATCTTTTAGTTCTTCACTACTAAGTTTCTTGTCCTTTCCAAAATTTTGTACCAAAGTTCATAGTTCTTCTTCTAATGCCTCGAAAAGGGTGAGGTGACAAAACGTAGTATAAATGAAGCTGTCTTTTCCCTTTTTAAAACTCATCGATTGTTATTAGAAGCATGTGGAAAGGAGTATTATTTTCAGTAGAGAAACCGTAATTCCATAGAAGAGGTTATAGAATCCAAATCCAGGTATATATACGGGAGTTATTAAGGATCTCTCCAGAACTCCGTTGGAATATTATTTTTGCTGGATGCGTTGCAGCGGTGCTGCTTCTCTACCGAAAAATCCCGTATATATGGTATATTACATAATCTAAGTACCCAGGTGTGCTCGAACGATTTACAAATTAACTCTAATTTTATTACATCTTCATCGGATGATTTTACTTCACCTTTCCGGAGGGCTCCAAACCATTTTCCAGCGAAATATGTTTGAATGTGCAGCGAATGGTTTTGACGATAGTGCCAGGTTCTTAAGTATTTGAATGATTATGCCCGAAGCATTTTACAACTGGCTTCATTGTATAAATCGCAGCAGTAATTCAGCGAATCCAATATCTTTATATAGAACCATGATCTGTGCTGAATATACGATGTCTACATGCCGCTTGTAATGCAACTGAAGCGCTTTTTTATCTTGTGGCGTTCTGGGGTATATAAAATCCTTTAGTATTAAGGATAAGAATTTGAAAATCTAAAAAAAAATACTTGCCATGCATTCGATTACAGATTCTAAATTAAACACGTCCATCTTGATGCACTTGTTGAATTTGTTCAAGACCCATCATGGTCTGCTGAAGCATTTAGGTGGATGTGTTCTAGATTAATTTTATAAAATTGTATCAAAAACCAACCGTCTGGCGCGAAAAATATTTAACGTAAATAAATGTCCCTTTATAGTTATACCACAGGTATGAATTACTTTGTCAGACTTCTCGGTAGTTTGTGTATCAGAGTGAGAGAGAATCATTTTACTACTAGGATGTTTTTCCAGTGTGGAAGAGCAATGAAAGAACAATGCTAATTCGTTTTTTTATACTATTTTTCCGCCAATCTCATTAAGATTCTTCGAGACAGTCCGTCAACCCATTATAGACCAGAGACACTCGTGGTTTAAGTATAGAAACAGTTCCTATACGAAACGAAGCCCAGAGCATTTCTCGGAATCTTGAAAATCATAATACAGTATACTTCGGTTCATTGACGAAAACCACTCGTCAATGGCTTGTGCGTAAAAATAACGTTTTTTTGGCGTCAAGCGCTTTCCTCAGATCTCTACAAGACCAGTAAAATTCCGTATCTCCCTGTGGCAATTCAGTTCATATTCATTTATATTTATGCGAATAAGCGCCAATACACAATATGGAAAAATTCTTCTTCTTGTCCTGAATGAAATCATCAAGCGGTGAATAATAATTGATCTGCCTAGTAAGCTTATAACCGTCTACGCTTAATCCTTTAGTGAAGTACCTTATTAACCGCCAATGCAAATTTACTTTTATTAGTAATAAGTACCACATAGAGAAAATTGATTTTATTCTGTGAGATCTGATAGCTAAAGATTGGTATTAAATGGAACATATTTCTGTACCCCTTTTCTCAAATATATGGAACTTTTTCAATGATTCTGATCTCAGCATGTCTATTCGTAAGCGGCACAATTCTTGCAACACTCCCTCCCTCATCATGATACTTACCCCGAAGCGGTAAATCGCCGCGCGTACACAAGAAAATGTCACACCTGAAATTATTGAGGATATATTTGTTTATTTTCTTGCTATGATATTCTTTGAATGCTGAGTTAATTTGGATTGTCTCCGTGCCCACTCAGTCCTGGAGGAACAATCTTGAAGCTGTTACAACTCAGGCAAATTATGTGAAATATGTAACCCACTCTCTAGTGTTTGGTATGTCCATTTACAAAACCGCTATAATTGAACATCTGTGTGATATTAATTAGCCCCTGAAAGTTATCTTATTATGAGAATTAAAGAGCCTAGTACCCCCCTCTGAACAGCTGTGTTAGTTGTTGGAAATAAAATACAAGAAACTTGACAAAATGCTCACCTTAGTGCCTGTGGCAGATAATGTCTAGGCGAAGTATGTTTGAAATATTGCTCCAAACCAATTCATAGTGAATTGAATTTCTCTCCTTGTAATAGTTTTGGACTTATGCCATGAAAGTAGCAAATCTTCCAAAAATATAATCGTGTAGAGTTGATAATTCTAGACGCACATCTCCATAACTGCTTATGCTCTTTGCTGTCATATCAGACGTTAGTAGACACTCGTCTGCTATGAAAATGATTCCAAATTAGGGTCTACCAATAGTCATTTCAATAATCTGTGTTAAATATGGTTATTTAAAAGCTGAAACAAGCTGGCTCCGAAATCTGGACCCATTTCTTGACTCGTCGAGTGGTCTGGGCCTGGCGTTGTGGGTTCTTGTCATCAACGAAAAACATATGCAGAGTATAGGGGAGGGATGCCCTTTCTTTGTGGGTTAGTCGTGTGTCTAATTATTTGATATTCTTCTTTCAGTCGTGTCAGGACCGTTCACACCTATGTTTCCGAGTATTTTCTATCCGTTCTTCCTCATTTTATATATCATAATGTATCATGCAAAATCTAATAAATAATTAATGATTATAATATAGTTTGAATGTTTACTGATATTCACAAACCAATATTTCCTGACCTAAGGTTTTTTATTTTGATACTCATGGTATAATAAGATAATCAGTTATATATATATATATATAATAGTATTTATGATACATCGGCACCCTCAGTTTATATAGTGAGATATAGAATATAGTGATTAAAAAGGTATATTAGCATATAAGAATTTCAAATAATTATAATTACTTGATTAATAAATACTTCTATTGGTAGTATATAAGTGCGGTATTCCGGGCAAGATTAACATACGGTGTCGCAAGCAATTTCAATACTCCGCAGGCCCCCCCGATAATTTTCATAGACACTAATATATAATTTTTATAGATGATCTAATATCTGATTAAAGTTATAATTATAAAAAGGTGCATGCATGGTAAATTAATGTTTACATACTTAATTCGTACGGCTGTCAGGAAACAAAGTCTCCTCATAGTCCTTTCAGTTAAAACTTAACTTATGCAAACGATAGGAAAATGCAAATCTATTAGAATTTCAAGAGATGTTTGAATGAAAACTTGTGTAAGGCGTATTCAGAGCAATATGAGAATGGGTAAGGTTATGAGGAAATTGCACGCCCTTGGAAGCGTCCGTGTGGTGATCTCACACAAGAAGAATATGATAACAATTGCGCGAGAAAAGTACACACCCAACATTTGCCTATGATACTATCTAAGCACCGAGCGAAAACTTAGTATTGTAGCCACACGTAAAATCATTCTCTTTGCTTCGGTATACCATTTTTGAATGATTAAATAGTGCTCAGACATTAGGAAGATGAGGCTTTTTAGATCATAAAGAATATTCATCTCTTCCTTTGGCAATTTAGTTCCATATCCGAACAGAGGCAGGTTAGTTTGCAAAGATGCTATGAAGGATAAATAAGATCATAGATGATGACATTTAGCTTACACGGCAAATGAATCTTCGAAAGATATGCTCTCGGTATGACACCTAAGTAGAAGATTTAGTAAGAAGAGGCATAATGATATGGATAAAGAATTGAACATATGAGCATATACAAACAGAAACACAGATCGCCTCCTCAAAAATAGCATAGCTATAATAACCCGACGAACCAGTCTTGGTTTTGCAGTCACAATTTTCTAAAAGATATTATTTACCAATTTAGTAGCCAAATAACTAGGCGTGATATTCTTATATTGTACACCAGGTAGGAGGAGTCTACGCTATTCAGTTATAAAGTAAGCTATACTGCTTATTATACAATTAACATTAAGACATTCTGAAATAAGCTACTTGCAGAATAACAAATCATTTGGAGTAATGTGAAAAGTACTTTATATTAATGACTTGCTCCTTCTCATTTATAACGCTTACATCTGATAGATAGTTGGACATTAAAAACTGAGATGTTTTATCGTCGGATTTTTGCTCACTCTCAACTGTTCGGCAAATCGTCAAAATTACACAATTTAGTTAGGGTAATACATGATTATTAGTAATATGTAATAAAATTACTCCATTTATTTTCATTTTAGAAATGTGAAATTGTTGGTCCTTTCCACTTATGGTTTTAGGGAGTAGTTTATATATATATCAGTTTAGATGAGATATATTTAGTATAATTAGTAATTTGTGTTACTAACATAAGTTTTTATATGAGGGGCTCCTACTGTAGTTTATAGATTAATAGAAGAACTTGAAATAAGTTAGAGAAATGCGTATATTATGAAGAGTAGTAGATATGCAACGTTAGTAAGAGATGAATA
>JABUQX010038775.1:0-23952 GCA_015478945.1 Trachelipus rathkii
GTGGTAGGATTGAATTTGAATGGGGGGGGGAATTCGGATGAAATAAAGCAGATATTAGCGGCAGAACCAGAACAAAAGAACTTACAACAGAGTTCGGTAAAACCGAAACCTAACACCACCCTTGCAACAACTAATTCTACGGTTACACCGTCTACAAGAAACAACCCTTTAGGTGGTGAAATCACCAAACAGCAGCTGACTCAACAAATGGCAGAAGGACAAAGGTTGATGGAAAGAATGGCGAGGTTACCATCCCCGCAATGGAATTTCCCACAAATGTCAGCACTGCAACAGGGCTCACAGGAGAGTCAATCTGTCCCCTTTAAATCAAATGAGAATGAGGCATCCTCATTGGTAAATCAGGTAAATCAAACACAATTTGATGTAACAGATGGAGATTGGTTAAAGGCAATTTATTTGCAAAACCAACAAATGATAATGGCTCTTTCTAAAGTAGTCTTGTTACTGGAGGGATTTATACCCCATCAGTCAACAAGAATGATCCCTATAGGGAAATACTCATTGGAAAATGGGGAGCCTTTTCCCCAGTTCTTACAGCGTTTTGAAGAATATGCGAGAATAACATATCCACGATCAACATCGGAAGGTTGGAGAACACATTCTGGTTCATACCTGGAAGGGGATATGAAAGATGGTATACGATTAATTAATGAAAAGAACTAATGCAGGTAATCTGTTATACGAACGCAACTAGTTGAATGTTTACTGATATTTACGGAAGAAGGTTAAAACCCATCTTAATAACTTTAATGAAGCGAAAATTCTTTCCCATGAAACGATACCCTTGTATGCTCTTAGGTTGCAGGGTTTAGCCGAGATGGGATTCCCGGGTTCAGATGTGAAAAATATGAAAATGGTGCGCGAAAAACTAATAAATAGTACGCCATTGCAAGTACAACAACTTATACAAGCATCCATTACTGTATGTGAGATTGCTTTGGCAGGAGTTCCCATGAGTTGGGAAGCGCATTAGTCAAAATAATCTCGCAACATTATAATAGTTACAAAACCAACGGACATATGTCAGCATCGGCGATTCCCCAAGTACCATCCCAAGAGATTATTCCAGAACCATATTCACCTGAGGTGATTGATATTTCTAATCTACAAACACATCCAAATTCATTACCACCCTTACCTATACAAACACACGAATATTACAATCAACAACAAAATATCGTACCCCGGGGATATTTAACTTATCCGGGCTATGAACCGCCTGTGCAACAAGTGTCTCAACAACAATATGTTGTACCAACCTTTGCACAGGTGGTTGCCAAACCTCCATTCCCTCCATCGAATGTGAATAACCCCAAAGGTAGTGTTCCTCCAAATTCACCTCGCCAAAATAGGACTTTCTATCCATCTAATAAAGGTCAAAATTCCCCTAAGAAAGGGCGTATATCACCACAACAAAATAATCGTCAACAACAACAACAACAAAATCAACCCTCTCAACAACCAACATCACAACATTCCCAACAACCTACTTCTTCTTCATCAACACAACAACCATGGTGGGCCGGAAATAACCTTTCTTGTAAGTATTGTAAGACACCAGGACACCATGTTAAAGATTGTCCATCGAGGCCTTATTGCCAATTTTGCGGTAAGAGGGGGCATGTCTATGAAGAATGCTATGCTGAAAAGAATCAATGCATACGATGTAAAGAACATGGACATATAGTGCCAGACTGCCCACTAATGACAGAAAAACAAGTTAAATGTGACTCTACTTTGCGATGTCCGTATTGTCAGGGAAGTCACTTGGGCATGAATTGTCCACAGAGATCCCCTACAAGTTCAAAAACTCTAATTCACCTCCTGTGGGAGCATGATGCCCACACCACAGAGCAGAAGAACAACCTAACAGTCAAGCGTCATAAAAAGCGTGCGAAAAGCACCAGAACACCGGGTACACTTTGCCGACCACTCCACCATCTTATGTTTGACGAAATTGAAAATTCAACAGTGGAGCCTATAGAGGAATTATTACAGGTTGAGGTTGCTGAATGTCCACTGGAAATATTCGATCTTGTTAAACCGTCTTCGGAGACTGAAATTGAGGAGATTGATTCTCAAGAAAAAGAAAATTTATTAATCAACCATGATTTAATTCCCCTTTCGGGATCAGTCAATCTTGATAATTATTCACTTACTAATTTACTCCAGCAGGAGTCTACATTAACCACGCCTAAGAAAGGCCCTTGCCTTTATCTAAAAAACTTATCCACATCTTCACCTGCTACTCTAGTTATAGGGGTTATAATAGATGACTCCCAACAAACACAGCTAATAGATGCTCTTGTAGATACTGGAGCTTCAGTTAGTATCATAACACATAGAACTTATAAACTTTTAGATCCTAATAAATATCCTATGCAGCCTACTGAATATGTCAGTATTCGTGGCATCGGTGATGTCATTTTTGAAGTTTTGGGGGCTGTCACACTATCATTACATCTTTCGAACAATTATAGAACACAATTTAGGGACTTTGTGATAGTTCCAGATGAGGTTGTATGTTATGGAGTAGTAATTGGTTATGATCTTTTACAAGCAGAAAATATTTTGCCAGACTTGGCCAATAAAGAATTAATAACTAGACATGACAATGTCCTGACAATAATTGCTAAAGATATCAGAACTGCAGCAGGGCAGGAACATGCTGCGAAATTAGATCACGATGTACTAATTCCATCTAATAAAGGAATTACCGTAGCTATAAAGCCAGAAGAAATATTAAGAAATAAAGACTTAACTAGTAAAACACTTTTGTTATTCACTCCTAATGATAAAAATCACTTTGTGATGGACCATGCGGTCATATCTTATACATTTGACACTCCAGTAGTGCTACCTTGTTACAATCTCTCTAGTAATATAATTAAGCTGAAATCAGGCTACCCACTAGGGTCATTTTCAACTCTTTCTATCCATCCTATCCATCCGATAAAATCAGTGCCCGTAAACATGGTCGAACTCACCCAAAAACCTCAAAGCACATACCAGGAATGGACCTCTGCTAATCTCGAAGAGGCTTTTCAACTTGATTCAACAGATCTGACTCGGGAGCAAAAAGATCAATTAATACAACTCTTACTGAAATATCCAACTGCTTTAAGCCTCGGAGATACAGATGTGGGGTGTACCTCTGTTCTTAAACACTCAATTGAAACTTACATAGATAATCCTATATGCGAACCTGTTCGAAGACTTCAAGGTCCTATTTTATATGAAGTGGAGGAAGTGTGCAGAAAACTCGAAGCTGAAGGCATCATCAGGCAATCGTTTTCTCCTTACTCAGCACCGGTAGTACCCATCAGAAAACCTGATGGGGCTATGCGGCTATGTATAGATTATCGAAAACTAAACTCTGTCACAAAGGGAGATTCCTTTCCCATTCCTAATCTGACAGATACCCTTTTTAGCCTTCAAGCAAGCGAATACCTCACGACTATCCGAGTCTTATAAAGGTAACTTATCAGTTGAAATGGCGGAAGACAGCATCGAGAAGACTGCTTTCTCACCCCATTATCCCATTGGGAATTTCTTAGAATGCCTTTTGGCGTAAAAAATGGAACCCGCCACGTTCCAGAGAGCCATGCACTTGATACTGAGTCACCTTTCATGAAGAAGTCAGGTTTACTCTTGGACGCTGTGCTTTTCATCACTAAAACCTTGCAGAACATTGGCAGTATAGAAAGAGTGCTTTACAGCAATTCATGGTTAAAAACGCTTCCAATTTGAACACCTTCAAAACATGCGAACTTTACTAAGACGAGTAAGCTAAGCTCCTGGACAGCGTTAATTTTGCGAGTAAGGGTTGGATCCCTTGGAAAGAATCCAAAAGGTAAATTTCGGAACTTCAAAGCCACCAACTACAGTTAGTAAAAGTTCGACAGTTCTATGATGGTTAATTTTTATCGCTGGCATATACGAACTGTTCAGCTGATTGCAAAACCCTGTTTGACCTAATTAAACTATGTTTTAAATCAACCATTTCCGTGGACGGACGGAATGTCAATCACGCTTTTGACAAATTAAAACAACTCTTAACTAAACCACCCTTATTAACTTATCCGGATCGTACAGAAAAAGCACAACCCTTATTACTTTATACAGATGCATCGGGGATAGGTGCAGGAGCCTGTCTTAGCCAGGTTCAGGATAATGAAGAAAAACCTATAGCATACATCTCAACAGTATTTTCAAAGGCTCAAAGGGGGTATAGCACTACTGAAAGGGAGGTTGCTGCCATTCGATGGGCCGTCAGGTCATTAAAACCGTTCTTATATAAGATTAAAGTCAGAATATACACAGATCACAAACCTATCCTATTCTTGCAAAACATGCCACTTGTAAACCATCGAGTTGCCCGAACTCTGGAGGAATTAAACGACCTCGATTATGAGCTTCACTATTTACCAGGCAAACAAAATATAGTAGCAGACTTTTTGTCTCGTAATCCTTATGAAATTAAATCTGAAACAATCGATAAGAGTTATATCCCAGAAATCCCAGACGGATTTATAGAACATTCTATGCCTGGAGGAGGGGATTCCCTTTTTCAATGTTTTTCACAGTATTTATATAATAATGTAAGTCAACATATAGCACTACGTGTAAACATAATAGAAGAATTAATAGATCATCGAAAAGACTATCATTTGCCAACTGGCAAAGGTGAAAAACAAACCCTTCAACAATTAAAATTGTCAAAATATCCAGGCCAACTTCCATTCACACATAGTATTCAGGCCTTTGCAACGATGTACAAAGTAAAAGTGTTGGTGTATAGTTCTAAAGAACACCCTCTTCAATTTGGGACATCAACCTCTGATTCAGAAAAGGAAACTTGTTACTTGTTTTGCAGAGGAGGGATACACTTTAATCTTTTAAAACCTGTGAACTCAGAGGAGTTACCAACATCAGTTACTACAGCAATAATCGCATATCCACAATTACAACCTAATTCTAAGAGTCCTCCAGTAATTCATTATAATTTAGAGCCAGATATTTTGATAGAAGAGGATTTATCGGAATTAAACCTTCATCTCCTTTATGAATTAAAGAACTCTGGTGGGGAGGAGATGACTCTGGACAAGTTGCCTAACACAACTATAACTTTACATAATTTTTCTTTGGTGTTGAATCACAGGATTCAGTGGAAGTCATTATGTCTCAGATAACTGAATGTCAACAAGTTGATCCTTTATTGAGAAGGTTAAGGAGAGCTTTGCAAAACAATCAACCTTTCAGGGGACCCTTAAAATTATTCAGCCGTTCAAGAAAATTTTTGTTTGTTCAGGATGACCACATAATCCACAGTAATCGCAATAATCACTATCATTACGTGGTTTCGTTCAGTTTTGCCGTACAGGTAGCTATAATAAATCATTTTGAATTTGTTCATATAGGGCAGAATAAATTATATGCTCTTATAGAAAATATAATATGGCATCCCAAGTTGAGAATGATCTGTCAGGATGTCACTAGATCCTGTCACACTTGTCAATTGGCTAAAATTTCTAACGTCATTTTTGGCGCCACCCTAAAATAAAGATAATACTTATCATCCATTGAACTCACAGCAGTTCGATCCTTTTACATTGCCTAAATCCAAGCAAAGGAAATAACCTATGCGTGGTGTTCATCAGACCATTTTAGTAATGGTGGCTGCTGTGGCCAAAAAACTAAGCATACTGCTACGTTGCAACACGGCTTTAGAAATATCTACCGTACTACCAGTGATTCCATCAACGACTTATGTCGGATAATCTAGGGAGTTTAAGGGGAGCCCTTTTTGAAAAAATTTGTCTTTCCTTAGGCTTTTATCATATTACACAACTCCTTACAACCTTCATCGGAATGGTGTATCGTGGAAAGAAGAGACAGAACTTTAATCCACGTATTCGTAGACGTTTCTCTCACTGATCCCGTAGTGGGAATAGTCATATTACCCGACAAGTAATTTTAAGAAAATATATCATCTGAAACACATGCAGATTACGGAAAAACCTACAGAAGATTTGTTTAGAGATCTGCATGGAGTCCATCCTAGACTGCCATGGACAAAGTACCAGTATTGGGATGCAGGACATGCACAAAAAGTACCGTTCTTACTCCCACTCGCCAATTGTGGCTCTAAGGTTCAAGTTGCCAGAGACCTCACCTTTTGAACAATATTTAAAAGAAGTACCAAGGACGCATTGACAATAAATGTTACAGTAAACTCGATGACCGTAACTTGTATTGTCCGAGGCTTCCAGACACCGACGACAAATATATCGAGTTCATCACCCGATCAAATGTAAAACGGTGGAATCACCCTCAAAATATTTTAGAACGAACGCCGAATTTTTTCCATACGAAGTGTTCACACGACCCTTAGCTCCAGTGCAAGAACCTTTGGAGGAGATTGAGGAAAGAGCGGAGTGAAACAACACCTGCTGAATTGCCAAATTTTGAAACGGATTCAGACGATGAGGAAGAGTTTCTGGGATTTCGGATGTTCCACCTCCGGATTTCTCTAATGTCATATATCACCTGAATCAAAGTATCCTGTTGGCGAATTCCTTAAATCCGATCCCGGATCCAGATGATGTGCGATCAACATCTCCATACGATAAGGAGTATTTGATAGAGAATGACCAGTTGAGTGATATCTCATCATATCATTTGGGGAATTTGTTTTTAACACCGGAACAGATGTCGGTGATACCACTTTTAATCAATAACTCACCTAGATTGCATATTTCTCCTGATACAATGGAAACTCCGACTTACATTTCTTATACTCCTATTAATATAACTCAAGATAGAGAACAGTTGGCAGTGCCTCAAAGACAGGTTAGAAGGTTGTCCATGGAGGATTTATCGTCTAGAGCCAGTTTTACGGGCTCTCCACAAGCACAGAGTCTTTACGACGACATTGCTCCTTTGGAATCTTTAGGAAAAACATCCACACCTAAATAGATTATACCTAAACTGGAAAGCTTTTTCCACCATCAATAACCACATCTATCCAATTAGAGATCTCCAGAGATTCAGTCGACACACTGCATCAATAATAAAGAATTTCTAGAATGGACAAGTCTCCAGATTAAACACCACCCTCTATTCAACCAAATACTTTTGAAAAGAAAAGACAGTGCGATGGCCAGCTAACCTATCTACAAGGGTGTTGCGAGGACAGGAAAGACTAAGATGAATCGGGTTCACCAGGGTCCTATAGCCTCTCGTACTACGCCAAAGATCTTCTCTAGAAGAAAATACACAACCCTGGGTACAACCCTGTGTCTTGAGAGAAGACGGAGAAGGCATACCGTTACGGAAGAACACTTGGAAGAAGAAGGACCTGAAGAAGAGGCATGAATTAATACTAAAAATCTGTATATCATGTAAGTGTTTTTGTGTTTAAATTGGGTTTTGTAATAATTGACTTTGTTGGAATAAATAAATTTTTTTTGTTGTTGTTTACTTTTTTGTAAAGTAATAATACAGAATAAAAAATCATTCTATTTGATGGAGAACATTTTAACCTGAATAACTGAAATCAACCGGAAGTGTGATGTTTCTATCTTTCATTCATCGTGAGTTGGTGGAATGGATCGTCTTGAAGAGGACACCTGAAGAAATCGGGGATCAATCTTTCAATCGTCGTGGAGTTCTGGAGATGGGATCAATCTTTGGACGCGGCATTGGATGGTGAAGATGGGTTACTTGCATACCTGAGAAGGAAGAGGTAAAAGAAATATAAAGCGAGATGGCATAACCATCAATTGGAACTCACCAAATATATCTTTACTAAAAAAATTTTTTTGTCAATAAATGCTCAAAGATTTTTTTTGTTTTTAGAAAAAAAAAAAAAAAAAAATAAATGAATGTACATCTATACTACCGCTATTAAACCTTCTAACTTAAAAGGGGGGGGGATTCTAAAGAGGCATTTTTTTGTCACTTAATCATTTATAAATCTTATAGTATGTTATTATGAGAATCTAATTTTGAATATTATACATTTCAGATACTCTTTGTTGGACACTCTATGATTTCATACCTGGAGTCGGGGTATGACCAAAGATATTCTAACCCAAAGAAACACACATTTCAATTTAAAAGGGCAATGTATTACAAGTTCGAGGACATTCCTAGATGTGTAAATATTCATATTACACCAGATACGACTCATCTTGTGGTGTTTTCTGTTTTCCGTATGGCATATCGCCAGATGATTTATCTGCCAGTCAAATCTAAAGGTAGATACAAGGAATACAAAATAACCCTTCCAGATGTAACTTTTCGAGCTGAGGAGGTTGTCCCTATTATGGAAGGCATTTATCAAATGGCGTACAAAGTTAATCCTAAGATGAAAGTTTTTCTTGTCTTGCCTGCATTACCTGACCTGCCCTATTATAATTTTCATAGGTATATTGCACACGCACCGGAGGAAGTTCAGGAATGGTATAATAGCTTCAAACACTCTGATCCTAAGGTTCTGAATAGGGATACTATCCTTGTTCATAATGAATTACTTAGACTCCATACTTCCGCTTTGCAATGGAAGGGTAAACGTACTTTGTCGATGACCGATGCTTTAAGACTGGTTCGTCGAGATCTATATAGTCAATATCAGCTTTTAGTAAATCCCAAGAATGAAGTATATTCATTGGGGGCTGATGGCTACAATAAAGATGGGATACACCCGAATAAAGAATTTGTTAAAGCATTTTGGGAAATGTTAAAAGATTTTGACACATTGGATATGAACACTAAACTACCACCAGACGCACCTTTTCAAATGACAGTGGCTTCACAATTTCGTCTTCGTCAGGGTCTTGTAAAAGATGACGACACAACCCTTAACACCACAACGTCCCTTGCAGGTCCAAGTTCAGCCGGAACGTCGTCAAATGAACGGACATACTTGCGACCTGTGAGGTCATCTGAGGCAAGGCATAGGCCGGAGGTTCATTCGAGTTTTTCTTGCTCGGATCAGAACCAAACCGCTCCCAAGAACCTCCGACCTTCCTTTGAGCAGTCCCGTGCAAGTCAAGGAGAAACACCTGACGTGTCTCCTTTTGATCCAATTCCTTCTGAATATTCATTCAAACGTCCAACTCCGTCGTCCTTTTATACTCCAGAGAGTAAGGTGACACCACGAATATCACTAGCCAAATCCTTACAACGCATGACGTTTCAGGAAGCAGACCTGATACAGGGTTCTTATAATCGATTTGTCACTTATGCTTTGGGGGTGTTGCATACAAAAAATGACCATATAGATGGAAAAGAATTTAGGCATATACTTGAGAATCTCACTCAGGGATATGAGCAGAATGGGCCTTAAAAAAATTATTTTTTTTACACATATTACACTTTTCTTTTTTTTCTTTCTTTCTCCTTTATTGTTTTACCAGCTCTCCCCCGTTTTTCCGTCAAAGTTCGACGGGTGGGGAGGAAAATGTAGAGTTTCACTTCTACAAAAAGTATAAGGATACAATATTTTTTTTCAGTTGTAGTTTATAAGCTGTCTACAATTTTCTCAGTCTTTTGGTGAATGTTGGTTCTTACTATTTACTACAAGTCACATAATTTTAAGTTGCCTTTAAGGTCAGTAGGAGAAAGTTTTTTTTGAAGTGATCAATATTGATCATTAATAAGTCCTATGAATTTCATCGGATACAATTTACGTAAGTGTTATCTTTGTTGTTTTTAGAATAGATGTCTTGTAAGCAAGCTTTCTTTCCTCAAGATAGTCGGATTTAGATACGTGAGAAATCTACGATCATCTTTATTCCTCAATTGTATTCTCTTGAGGTAAACTGATGCGTAATTCTTTTTTTTTGTTCCTGACCTTATGTCATATACACTTCTTTGCTAAGTAATTTTTTTACATGTATATATATATTTTTTTAAAGGAACAGGGTACAGGACCCTTCTTGTGAACCCTTTTTGCTTCAGGATCAGAGCATTGGATCCTTGCCTGAACAAGTGCTTTTCTTTTAATTTTGGCACAGGGCTTTTCTTTTTTTGTTATTACACCTTTGGCTTTAGAAACGCTCTCACAACTGTCTTCATCACTTTAGCCACAACCCTTAATCATGCCCAAGGTATTTGAGAGTAATAAATATAATCATTTTGTCTTGTTTAAGTAAAATAAATACAATTATCTTGTCTTGTCTTAATTAAGTATAAATAAATACAAATATCTTGTCGTATTTAAGTAAAAGAAGTAAAGAGATATAAAAACAATGTCAAAACTTGTAACTTTGTTTTTGAATACAAATATTTATTTTAACTTAAGAAGTTTGTGCTAAACTTTATTAATTAAGTGAATTGACTGTTAGCGCCTTAATTGATACTCTAAAAGTAAACTTCTAAAACAATATTAAAGTGTGAGTGAAATAAGAACAGTGATAAAACTACTCTAAGTCTATTAAAACTTAAAATTAAACTTACTTTATATTTTTTTTTACTCGGGTGTTGATTCATAAACTATTAAACATTTGTAAACATTATTTACTTATTCTGAGAGGAATAAATCTTATATGTTGTGATTATAGATCAAATTTTTTTTAGGTTTAAGAGTGTTTATGTATATAATTATCTAATTTCTGATAGCGATATCAGTACCTCAAAATTTCCAATATAAATAATTATATTTTGTATAAAATTTACCGATTTCTGATAGCGATATCAGTACCTCGAAATTTCCAATACAAACTATTTCAAAAAAGGAGTTCGGAGTCAACGGCTTTAAAGAAATTTAATACTCTGTTGTTTTGCTGCAAGTCAAAACAATTAGGGGATAAGGGATTAAATATTTATATAATAAAAATATATTATATATCATATATTGGGGGTTCTGATTGTGTTGCACTCTAATTTAATATAACATGAGGTAATCTTATTATATAATTTAAGCTAACTTGTAATGCCTTGTAAATCTGAGAATATATTAATTAAACTTAAAAAGACAACTTTCCGAAAATTAGTGCTTCATGTCTATTGGCACAATTTTGCAAGGTTAAATCAAAGACATTTCTTTATTAAGGTAATCACTTGGCTTTGCTTTTACTGATTTATGATATCTCTAAAACATTTGATTGTGTGGCATTAATCCTTGAATATATATTTTTTTCATGTTACTGTCTGAATGTTGGAGCTGGAACCTTTTATATTCTTTGAAGAACTGTTTTCTGATTGTCCTTGGTCACCTTAGCTTGATGTTATACCTTGCATGCGAATGAAGCACGAATAAAATTAGAAATAAGAATAGTTTAAGCACTTAAGCCAGACGAAGGTCATTGGAGTGGAAAAGGACGGTGAGTGTTCATGCAACAAAGTTTTTTTTGCCTTTATTTTGTGGGGCACTATCTTAGTAAATAATCTTGATCACGATCTCGTTTATTGAAACTGATTTCTTCCAGTGTTAGAAACGTGTGTAAGTCACTACCGTAAAACATATTACACTTGCTTTACTCCCTTGAAATCCTGCATCACTCTTCACATCAGGGGAAAGGAAACCCATTGCATTCATATCAATGACTTTCAATGGAGCTCAACGAAATTATGGAGTCATTGATAAGGGAGCTTGACGTGAGTTGCGTTGGGATAGTCAACCCTTAAGAACCTTTCCTGTCGAGGGTGAAATTTATTATGCGGTTCCTGACCACAATGCCCTCATATAATCTCCAAAAGCATGAGCTTTATTGATGGAAGACTGGCAATCGCACTATTGGAGGAATTGGTATGAAATATGCGATTTTGAACATCCGCATTTTCTGGAACACAAAACGTAGTACGATGCCCTTTCACGTTCGCCCCATAACAGATGTCAATTTAGAACGCGATGTACTCAACAGTGCAGCGCATAAAGAATTTATCCTACTGGATCATTTCCAATAGAAATAGCTTGGAGGGGAATTCCCTTTTAAAGTGTTTTTTCCCGGTGTTTTTGTAATAATCAAATAATCAATAGTATTAACATCTTGAAGTAAGGGAAGTCATCGCCAAAGAATTACAGAGCCATCCTGTTAAATATAAGTTGCTGGGGAAACAGATGAAGAAAAAGCTTCGACTCTTGATGTTCCCTGGACAATTGCCTATTCCCGAGGTTGTTACTGCCTTTACGGAACTTTTCAAAACGCCAGTCTATAATCCTTGTATAAATCAAAATCCAACCACTTGAGTAGCATGTGCTCAACATTCTATGAACCATGGTCATCTTAAGTGCCTTGGAGGCATTCATTATAATTATTTAATGAAGACGGAGATCCAGCTCACCTCCGAAGATGGAAATTGATCTCAGCGTCATTCATGAAGTTTCAAGTAGCTAATTCTTCGAACTTGGAAAATAAAGAGAAAGTATAAATTTAAATAAAAATTTTTTTTTATATATATATAAATATACCCTTGTGTCCTTCGTACTCCAGATTTTGGAACTATGTCCCTCTGTCACTGTCCCTTCTTCTGAACCTCTCTGACTTTACTTTATTTCCGATCACCTTTTACTATCTTCTACTATCTGATAATGGTATGCCTGTGCGTTGTAATTTTAAGTAAAACTATTAAACTATTAGATAGATAGTTAAAACTGTCAGACCAAAACTAAAAGCTACTTATTTATGGATAGAGCTAGTCAGAGATGCTGCTATATAATAGATATTTTCTGATACTTTTTTTTAATAAATCTCTATTTCGATACCAACATTCGATATTACAAACTAAACTAAACTTTTATGAGGCCATGAAAAACTGGAGTTATAAAATTTCCAATATTTGTTACTAATCTATTTTTTTTTGCTGGTACGACGAATGACAAGCTACATATTCTATCTTTCCACTACAACACTATTAATGAATATGATTAAATTTAAGACTAGAATGTCATGGATCAAACAAAAAAATTTTGATCCATTTTTGTCATTTATTTCCCAGTGTGTTAAGGAAAGAGAAAGGGACTCATAGTAGACTTTCTTCTTTGCCACCGCCGAAGTAAAAATGAATAATTTATATAAAATATAAATATTTCAATGAAAAGTAAGTTGAAAAGAAATGGGATATAAAACTGAATACCAACAGAGGAAATAATCATGTAAGAATGGAGAAGAATAAGGTACTCGTAAATGAATTGTAAAAATTTATAATAGTTGCCCTTTTAATTTTCTATTTTATATTTTTGCATTAATATTATTGTACTATTGCTATTGCATTACTGTTTTATTTTTGTATTTGAATAAAAAGAGTAAAAGAAAATCTGTATTCCTATTAAGATTTTGTAATAGTAATTTTTGTAGGTTACATTATAATTATTTTTAAGGGTTTTGACATTTGCGTGTTAATCCTTTAATACTTATTCTCCTTGTTCTTATATTATTTGAAATTATATTCCATTATTGTTGCTATTACTATTGAAATTATGAAATTATATGCTATGATATGTAATGTTATTGAAATAATGTGTTAAGGTAAAAAATTATTATATAATCTTATGTATTTTGTTTTTGAATTAGGCTACGATATATTGATTTATGGAATTATACTCTTATTTTCATTGGAATTGGTTCAATTTTGTTGAAAAAATTGTAAAGAAATATTTTATTTTATATTTTGTTGTTATTTATTTTTTATTTTTATCTCAGAGAAATTTTTAATAAAAAAAAATATGTATGGGATATACGATAAGCACCACCATATAACATTGTTATTAAGGATGTACCGATACCAGAAAAGAGGCCGATACCGATACTCTATTTTTTTAGGTGCCAATACTGATACCGATACTTTAATTAATATAATAAATACACAGTAATAAGATAGAATATTTGTGTACTGCTAGGCAACTCAGGATTTTATTTCCTGTACAACCAATACTAGTAGGGCAGTCTATTGAGTGGGTGTGGTACGCTGACGGCTCTTGGCATTGTGTCGAGCTGCGATTGTGCCCAAGTATATTCATTAGTAGGATTTTTTGTATTAGACTAATTATAGGGTTATGATTTACTATCAAGATGCATTGGTGGTGAGCTCCTGGGTAGCGGATATAGGGTGTTGTCGTAGGAATAATAAATGCAAATATAATAGTAATAATACCTTTTTTATTTTTGTGTTTATTTCAAAAAAAAAATATTCATTTCCATTTTCCAGTAAGTATTAACGAAGCTTAGCTACTAGCTATTTTTTTTTTTAAATGGGTTTTTACATGTTTACAAATGTTACAAGAAGATCAACTAGCTATGAATATAAAGCAATAAAATAATGGAAAGAAGAGACTTCAATTAATCACTGAAAAGACAAAATAAAAAGACGCTATTATTAACTACATAGTAATAATAATATAACTCTTTAAGATAAAGGATAGATATCATTCAATACTCAGATTCAAAAAGTTCTCAATTGTAGTGCCAAAGAACATTAAGCTTTCAGCTAGTATCTGGGCAAGAAAACCGTGTTCTTTGTTGGGGTGTTTACATTCCTCACCTACAATAAAAATAATGCTCGCGTTCCGACTGATAGAGAGGGGCGGATAATTATTTGCTTGCAAGCACTGAATAATAATGGAACCTTGGCCCATGTTTATGCCACCACATGAAAGGATTCTTTTCTGTAGGCAGCATCTCCATGTTTTCGTAGACCCTCATCTCCTCTTCACAGATTGCAAATTTGAATTTTCTTTGCTTCTTGTTGAACTGTCTCTCCAGTTTTTTTCGATGAGGTTCCTTGGTGTGTTATTTTTCTTTGAAGGTTGAATGAGATGTCTTATTGCAATTGTCGGGTCCTATGTAACTGTTTGATGCGAAAGTCTGAACATATAAATATTCTCTCTTCATGCTCAGTAGGTTTTATTTGCTGAAAAGCCACCAATCGTCACTATCAGTGCTTGTTGCCGAGGGTTGCGATAAGGCGACTCCACTTCTGTGATTCTTTTTTTGTCATGCGAGCAGCTCCTCGGTTATGCTATTTAAATGCATTCTAGTAGTGGATCACCATCGGAGATGCAATTCTTGTGGGGTTTCAGCTAGCTTAATGATTTCCTTATTAGAAACCTATTTTTTTTAATTTATTTTTTACAAGTTGTTTTTCCAACCGCTCAAGACAGAACACTATTCAAGGAGGGGGTTGTTGCACGCCTCAAAGAATGTCATGAATTAACCGCAAATTATAACGCAGATGAACATGAGAGCGCAGGCTTTACGTGAGGGGAGATTAATTGAGTAGGAACACAAGAAGATTTGGAAGAGAACGCCACAGAACAGAGGGTGGCAGGAAAGAAGGAAGTCCCGACACAGCGAACTAGTATGGAGTTAATAATATCAACACAAAACTCATGTTGCGACACAGTGGAGCCGTTGTGCATGAGGGCGCGCTAAAGTTGTGGTACGGCGAGTGGAAAGTTCCCTGAACGCACTTTGCCGCTAGGTACGTTTGGAGAAGTAATATAAGATATAAAACACAACATCACCGCAGTTTATTAGGATAGAGGTTCAATGAACTAGAAAAGTACAGGACAGATTTATAAGCCTTTTGGCCTTTGACTCGACCCTATCAAAAGCCGGGTAAAACCAGAGCCCCCCCTCCCAGATATGAGAGCAGAACTCCATAAAAGGGCTGATGAGACCCTTGATAGCTGGAGTAACTAGAAGAGGGAAAAAGGTCTCGCAATCTATAACAGATCTCTCCAGTTTCCTTTGATGCCGCCGCTAGGCAACCGTTTTGTGATGTGAGGTTTCCAAGGAATACATTTTTGGGTTTATGTTAAGGCCAAGGATGTTTATATTGTTAACAGGAGAGACGAGAGAACCGTCAAAAGAGAGGGAGATTTGTAGTAGTTGGTTAAATTTTTGTTCCAAACAGTACTAGTGGCTAAATCACGGGGCCTAACTTGGTCCGATTCACCCCGCCATAAAAATTGTATGATGGGGTGAAATCAGACCACCATTGTTATTCTTTTTTTAAAAATTATTATTTGACATTTTTTTTACCGCATAGCGTAACTTTAATATAAGTAAAGTACTTATACATAAGTATAAATTAAAATAAAGTGAACTATTTATATGAAATATAAATTCCGAAAAAGGGGGTCAAAATTTGTCCCCATGAGAGGGGTGGAATTGGGCCACCACATTTTTATTCTTATTTTATGTATCATTATTGATATTTATATTACTTATTACTAATTTTAATATGATAATTAATTACTGTATTATATTAAGCAAAAATTAAAATATAAAATTGAATTTATAGCATAAAAGAGGAATTTAAACAGATGCCGGCCCAATTCACCCTCTCAATGGTGTCTGATTCACCCCTCCAGAGGTGAGTCTGAATGAGCTTTATTTAATTTTAGGATAAAACTATTAAATTATGAATTATCATTATTATTTTTTTGTGTGCTTATGACCTACTATAGGGCCTTGATTTTCAGAAAAAAAAAAATCTAAAAAGTGTAATAGGGGAAAGTCCGGAGACGAAGTTATACCTAAAGTGGTCCAAGTCACCCCGCCCGACGCTATACCTAACAAATCTTATTATAACCTGAACTAGGAGTCCTAAAACGAACACGAGGCCCACTAATTTTTTTTATAAGAAAGCCTATGAGAAAATTTTTAACTTTGAGAGGCTGTTTCTTTTTTCCTAAAGACTTGAATAATTGTTTTTTTTTAATGCTTCATTATTATTTTTTTAGAATATCCTATGATTTAAAAAAAAAAAAGAAATTGGTAATAGTAGCCCAGAGGGGTGTCAACCCCAATTTTTATGAAAAATAAAATGAAGAATAGTGAAAACGAAAATCGGCTGTCTCTTTATGGAAAAAAGTTACAGCCTCTCAAAGTTGTTAAAACTCCCATAGACTTTTCATTTTTGATCCATCATGGTTAGGTCTCATTTCAGGCCCTTTATGTTCAGATTAATGTTAACGTTATGTGTTAGGTATATACAGATAAATAATCATGAAGAAGGTTAACAATCTTATCATAACCTGAACTATGATGGGCTCTAAAATGAGCACAAGGCCCACTAATTTTTTTTTATAAGGCTATAGGAAAATTTTAAACTTTGAAAGGCTGTAACTTTTTTTTCTAAGTCTTAAAGGATTTTTGTTTTTAAGCTTCATTATTATTTTTTTTAGAGTATATCATGTAATTTAAAAAAAAAAAAAATTTATAAGAAAATCCTATGGGAAAATTCCAATTTTGAAAGGCTGTAACTTTTTTTTTGGTAATAGTTTTGTTAATGTGAATAAACTTTACTTAACTATTGTATTAAAACTATAAACTTTTAATTTACAGAAATGGTATCAAATAATTTTTAGAAGTTTTGGTTATAGTTTAGTTGAGGTGAATAAACTTTACGTAACTATTACATTAAAACTATAAACGGTTGTTATGTAGCTAATGTGAGAAACCATTACGTAACTATTGTATTAAAACTATAAACTTTTAATATACAAAAATGGTATCAAAAAATTCTTTAAAGTTATTATTTAAGCCGTTTTCGTTTTTGCATTTGTGCTAACGCTGGATAAGAAATAATCCAGTTTTAGCACGAATTTCTTGCATAATCGATCGATTGTTTACAAAAATTTTGATCAGCTGTTCTAGTGGAGCACGTGGTTTTGGAATAAACAAAAATAAAAAAAATAACAAATGGTTTTTATTACAAATGAAATAATTGATCAACTATTGTTGGAGGCTATCGATTTGGAAGAAATTTAGATTTAAAGCTAATTTCATGAATGAAACATTCATCAAATCAACGAACTACTACGCCGCAATCTTATTTGTTTACATTTTTTCGTTAGCATTTTCCTAAAGGCGTTTTCGATTTTGCACTTTTGCTAGCGAAATTTAGGAAAATGCTAAAAAGTCATTCGTTTTGTCAATTTTGGCACAAATTTAGTAAAATGTTTAACGAAACGTTGAGTAATTCCTAAATTCTGTTAGTTGCTCTTTTTTCCCCTTTTTTTCTTCTCCCGTGCTTACCGAATTTTAGGAAAATGCTAAACGAAAAAATGTAAACAAATTAAGATTGCGGCGTAGTAGTTCGTTGGATTTGATGAATGTTTCATTCAATGAAATTAGCTTTAAATCTAATTTCTTCAAATGATAAACTCCATCACAATTAGCTGATCAATTATTTGTAATAAAAACCATTTTATTTTTTTTAATTTTGGTTTATTCCAAAACATGTGCTCCATTAAACATCTTGATCAGAAATTTTTGTAAGCATCGGTCGATAAATGCCCCGAAATTCGTGCCTAAAACTGGGAATTAGCATTCTTATCGCCAGCGTAGCACAAAAATGCAAAACGAAAACGGCTTAAAAGATTCGGTAAGCACGAATGAAAAAGAAGCAATCCTAACAGAATTTGAAGGAAAATCATTACTACAGTTTCGTTAGCATTTTTAAAACTAAAATTTGTGCTAAATTGCACATAAACGAACGGACTTTTTTAGCATTTTTCCTAAATTTCGTTAGCAAAAGTGCAAAATCGAAAAACGCCTATAATCTTATATTTATCGATATTAAATTTTTTTTAAGCGGATTTCTGTACCTTTTATCACCGTAAAATATATACATATAAATATATAATATATATATGAAGGGAGAGAAACAAATCGCAATGATATGAAACATGTATAAATACAGATATATTTAACATATTAAACAACTATGAATAAAGAGTAAAATGGGACAACAATGAAATGTAATAGAAGAATGGGTTTAGTTAATGTAAACATATCTACGATGGTAGTAACTTTCTCTTCGTAGATGCGATCTACTGTGGCATAGCGTCTGGAATATCCCTCATCAAGCTCCACAATAGTTCGGGCCATCATAATTGATATCCCACTTGCCCCTGGTAAGTCGCTTCCGAACTTAGATCTTGATGGAAGCGTTCACCATGCTCATCACTAACATCGCCAGGTTATCGGAAATTTCCTAGGTGAGAATGTATGTAGTGCAACTTTATACTCATTCTACATCCATGAGAATGAAAAAATTGTCTAGCCAGTTCCTGTAACAATAATTAGTGTCACTAGTCTACGTTTCTCTGGCTTTCCTGTTTCCCCAGACAAAAACATTGACGACAGAAAAAGCATTCAACGCTCTTGCCTCTAACACATTCATTGTTGTAGCAAAGGCAGCATGACGGAGGAGTGTCCGTATTTGTGGTCATCAAAATATCCCAGCTTTTTTTCTTCTCTTCGTATTATAGGAGACGTTGAACATATATAGCGGAAGCATTCACCATCATGGCCCAGGCCTCCACAAATTGTTTCATCAAACCAAGTTTTATCTGTAGTGGAGGTAAATTATGTTTTCTCTCTGTACAAGTGTTTCACGTACGATGTTCCTGTTACCTGGCGTCCAAGGTTTCCCTCGTGGCCCTTCTCTTTTGGTCCAGTGTCCTTTGCCGCCCGGCTGTCCCAATAGCACAGGAGCAGGGATATTTTGGTGAAACCTTTCTGACCGAGCAAAATGTTTACCATTTGAGGTCGACGCATATTGACCATCCATGTACCTGTTATTGTAGCCTCTCCAAACTGTCTTGGATTTTTGCATACTCCCCTCTCAATCCGTACGAGTACCCTACTGGATACCGAAGCATACCGTTTGCCGTTGTGTAACGAACACACACCTTAAACTGCCTGCTTAAGAAAGTGTCATAAACAGTCGCCAACTCACCTGCATCGTAATGCTGGGAGTCCCATAAGCGAGTAAGTAGGCCTGCAACTTCACTGCAATACACAAGGTTACCATCTGCTGGAAAGAGCCTCCGCGGCTCTGCTTCTGTTACGATAAAAGTTTACTCTTGTGCCATGATCCAGTGTAATCATTTTTCATGCAACTTCGAAGCCAACAGCTCAGAGGACAACTTGTGTGTGACAACTTTCTACAAGATTCGTTGTTGATGATGTGAACAATGGCGGACCATCCGACTGTATTTCAGATGGATGATAGACATCATCCAGGTCATTGGCATCCATACAATTTTTATGGCGGGTGAATCGGACCAAGTTAGGCCCCGTGATTTAGCCACTAGTACTGTTTGGAACAAAAATTTACTTTGCTAGTTTAAAGCTAACATACTCGAAAACACATTCTAACTTTCCTATCTCTTTCGACGGTTCTCTCGTCTCTCCTGTTAACAAAATAAACATCCTTGGCCTTAACATAAACAAACAAAATGTCTTGGAAACCCTCACATCAACACGGTTGCTAGGGCGGCATCAAAGAAACGTGGCGGAGAATCTGTTTAGATTGCGAGACTTTTTTCCTCTTCTCAGTTACTCCAGCTATACAAGGGTTTCATCAGCCCTTTTATGGAGTTCTGCTCTCAATAATCTGGGAGGGGGGCCTGGTTTTAACCCGGGCTTTTGTGATAGGGTCGAGTCAAAGGCCAAAAGGCTTATAAACTGTCCTGTACTTTCTAGTTCACTTGACCCTCTATCTTTGCGGCGTGATGTTGGTGTTTTATATCTTTTTCTACAGGTACCGTAGCGGCAAGTGCTTGAGGGAACTTTCCACTCGCTTACCACCAACTTTACGACGCCCTCATAGCACAAGGGGTACTGTGTCGGCACATGAAGTTTTAGTTGTTGATCATTATTGGGTGGTAACTCCATACTAGTTTCGCTGTTATGGCTCCTTCTTTCCTGCCACCTGTCTGTTCTTGGGAATTCTCTTCCATCTTCTGCTGGTTTCCTACTCAATTTTAATCTCCCTCACTTTAAAGAGCCTGCGTCTATGCTTCAATCTGCGTAAATTTTGCGTTCATATGTGAATTTTGAGGCGTTTCAACACCCCTCCTTGAATAGTGTTCTGTCTTGAGCGGTGGTGACAACTGTAAAAAAATAAATAAAAAAATAGGTTCTAATAAGGAAATCATTAAGCTAGCTGAAACCCCACAAGAATTGCATCTCCGATGGTGATCCACTACTAGAATGCATTTAAATAGCATAAACGAGGATTGCTCGCGGTGACAAAAAAAAGAATCACAGAAGTGGAGAGTCGCCTATCAGCAACCCCTGGCAACAGCACTGATAGTGACGATGGTGGCTTCAGCAAATAAACTACTGAAGATGAAGAGGATTTGTATATGTTAGACTTTGATAAGTTCATGGCCGAAATTGCATAGACATCTCATTCACCTTCAAAGAAATCACACCAAGGAACCTCATCGAAAAAACTGAAGAGACAGTTATCAAGGAGCAAAGATAATTCAAATTTGCAATCTGTGAAAGAGGAGAGAGGGTCTAGAAAACATGGAGAATGCGCCTACAGAAGAGAATCCTTAAATGTGGTGGCATGAAAAATGGGCCAAAGGTTTCCATTATTATCAGTGCTGTGCAAGCAAATAATTATCACGCCCCTCTACTCATCAGTCGAGAGCGAGCATATTTTTATTGTAGGTGGGAATGTAAACACCCAAAAAGGAACAGGTTCTGCCAAGATACTGAAAGCTTAATGCTTGTTTTGGCATCACAATTTGAGAATTTTTTGGAAATTTGAGTATTAAAATGGATATTTCTAGCTTTTATCTTAAAGGAGGATATTATTATTATGTCATGTTTGAGTTATAGCGTTTTTTTATTTTGTCTTTTCAGTTTATTAATTGAGGTCTCTTCTTTCATTATTTTTATTCTTTAGATTGTAGCTAGTTGCACCCAATTAAATGTAATCATAGTTAAAGGCATGGGACAGCTAGTAGCTAAGCTTCGTTAATACTTACTGGAAATGGAAATGGAATATTTTTTTGAATAAACACAAAAAAAAAGGTTTTTAATTTATATTTGCATTTATTATTCCTTTAAGATACTATTTTAATTTATAAAATAAATATACTTGGGCACAACCAGATATGAAATAAATGACTAGTATTGGTTGTACAGGAAATGAAATAAATCCTGAGTTGCCTAGCAGTACACGAGTTATTCAAGGGATAAATTAATAATAAGAAAACTACAGAAGGAGGATAAGGATGAAAGGTTAAATGAAGGGGAGATGACAGAATATAGATCTTTGTTAGGAAAATTAAACGATGTCACAAAATACTAGACCTGACCTTAGTTTTGATGTGTTTTTTCGGAAGAAATATGAAAGAGGCCACTGTGGAAGACTACCAGGAGTTAATTAAAGTGGCTGAAAGAGCAAAAAGAGAAGAAATGCAAATGAGAATACCAAAGTTAAAAAGGGGAAGAATGCGTTTGGAAGTTTATTCTGACGCATCTTTTGGTAATGGGTCAATCCATTTTTTCCGTACCGCTGATGGCCGCTCGATAATTTTTGGAAACTTTTATATTTTGCATGGCGTTAATGTTATCCTCTGAAGTGTCAAAAACCACCATTTCGTTTTTTGTAGATTTACTCTGGTTGTAACGGGTGAGCCAAAATGTTTGACCAGGTGGGATGTCAAAATTTAATCACTTAAATAGAGGTACCATTTTGAAGTCACTATCTCATATTGGTATTCTTATAGAACACAATTGTTTCATCCACGAGTCCTTTGATAGGGGATACTTTAAAGGTACGTCCTTTCCTGTTTTTTATTGGGAAAATAATATTTCACCATGAAAATGAATCCGAAAAATTGTGTTAAAAATCGAAGAAATTTCCATTTTCGTGGGTGTATTATTAAAAGAAGGAAATAATTTAACGATATAAAATTTTGTGTGATGATACATACTAAAGTAGGGTTTAACTTAAATCTTATTTGAAGTTTGGTAAATATTTTAAAAAAAAATTTACAGGGTGTCCAAAAATCAATTTTCGGAAAATCGGTAACTTTGAACCTTAATATCTCTGATGGGGTAAGTTGCTAAAAATCTGAAATTTTCAAACATTATATACTACAACCATAGATGTTCCTTCACCTGCAATATGGACTTTGGTATTTGCTTGTTTTTTAAGACTACATGCATTCAATAAATGCCAAAAAAAAAAAATTTTCAAGTTGTGTTATGATAGCATACGTAGGCCCTACTTCGTAATATAAGTACCTATATTGTTAAAGTGTGTAAATTTAATTATTATTATTAGAAATTATTAAAATTTATTGTCATAATTCTTTTTTTTCAATTTTTTATTTTAGCATAAGACAATGAAAATAAAATTCATAATTTTGGAGAAATTCACTTTGGAAAATGTCAATAAATATATAAGTTAGACTTGTGTTTTTCTATCCAAATTATTACTATAACATTATTATAATTACGCCAAATTTAATTTATAATTAAAATTAAGTTTGGACAAACACAGGACGTAATAATATTTAAAGTAAAGCGCACATTAATTCAGTTATGCAAGCTAAGATTTTGAAGTGTGCTTGTGTGTCGCTCTTACCATGTTGATTGCAAATAAAAAAATATATACGGTACATCTCTTTATCTTAAAAAAATGTTTGTGTGTGCTACGTTTTATGTTATATATATATATATATATCATATATATATAATATAATAATATATATATATATTATATATATATATAATATTATATATATTTATATAATATATATATAATATATATATTATATATATATATATATAAATATATATAGGTATATATATAATAGATATTATAATATATATATTAATATATATATCTATATAATTATATATATATATATATATATATATATATATTAGGGATGTGCCGAATTAGTAAAAAAGCCGAATACCGGAAATACCGAATATCGCTAAAAGTATTCGGCCGAATAATCACTTCGCTATTCTTCCGAATAGTTATTTCAAAGTTCGGGCATCATGTTTTGGGAAAATAAAGAAACTTACACTGGTCAAGCAAAAGGTGAAATTTTTTCTGTGAATGGACTTTTGTAGCAGATATATACTAATTCGGAGGTGCTGATTCCATAAGTATTCCTCCGGACTTTGCTGGATCCACATTCCCATTTTTGCG
>JABUQX010038776.1:0-29034 GCA_015478945.1 Trachelipus rathkii
CCCATCAGTTATTACGAATAATACCTGACAGACAAATTAGAAAAAGATATTATTCGATAAAGTAATTAGAGAAAATAAAGAAAAATTTATTGTTGGAATCCATTTAATTTAAAAGTTTTTATTTTAATTATTTAATAGTTTTCTTTATATTATTTATAAAGTTTTATTATTTGAAACCATTATTATATGGTTATATTTAATTAATTTATAATTATATTTTACGTTAAATAAAGTTTGTAGTCTTTGTTGTGTACTAATATAATGGGAATGTTTATAAAATATTTTTGGGTAGTCACGACGTCATTGATCGCCCACTCACTCACATCTATTCATTAAAACACATCATCCACTCAATTATTCACACAAATCAATTATTAAACTATCCCACTAATATTTTATTATTTATTATTATTTTAATTATTATTTATTATTTTATTTATTGGCCTTTGGTTAAATTATCCATCAAAATACAATATATCACGACATTCATATTTATCAATTGATTATTATGCATAGACAGGGGAGAGTTAATTTCTTTTAATTTAACATGTTCTTATAATTTTTTTCAGAAGAGAGAGAGAGAGAGCACACACAAGAGAGACGAAACACCTGAACGCACAGAGAGAGAGAACAGGAAGAGAGAGCACACCACGAGAAGAAAACGACACAGAGCACACACACCACTCTACACACGAGAGATCACACACGTAAGACAGACACACTACACACGACAAGAACCACCTGTAAGCACGAGCAACCGTACAACACCTTATATATAAGTAATTATGCGAGAATAGAGTAAGTAATATAGATTAACGATTCATTACTGAAGAGTAATAGAGAGAGATATAGAGAGTAGAGTATAGATGCAGAGAGGTAAAGTATTTAATGTAAGAGGAAGTCTTCAACTCTATAAACTACGGTCACTAGAATCAGTATAGGTATGCTGGTTCTTAACTGGAAAGAGGATCTACGAGTTCCGCGTCTACTCACGTTTAAATAGATTATAGGTATACCTAGAGTAGATATAAGTAAGGAGACCAAGTGGGGTGAATATATTGTATAGATAGATTGATACTACCTTCAAGAGCATTCACGAGTATCTTTCTGATTGATTCTCTCGAACTCCTTGATGTAGTTTTTATATGTTGTTTATTAACAATTACTTTAAATAAACAAAATAGGGCGTACACATGTTAAAATTATTGAAATGAACTATTCGTTTCCGTCGATAGTCTTTTTATAGTTATGTTGTATTTATTTTAATTTCAAGGTTTGTATGGTAGTTAATAATTATGGGTATGACTCAAGTATTCTCTTGAGTTTAGAGATATTTATGAATTGGGAAAGAAGCTATTTATTAATAATTATTATTAGTACTCTTCGGAGCTATATTGACGCCTCGCGTTCGAAACATGAAAAAAAGGGAATTGCTTATTGCGGAGAATGGTCAGAATGGTACAATCAATGAACATATTATGATGAAGGGCAGGTGGAGTGACGAAATGTCAGAATTGCAAGCCAGTGGAGGGTCCCTTGAAAAGTATTGGTCGTGCGAAAGTAGTAATAAATTAGTGTCAATATGAATAGTATTTTCTATTGTACGTAGACATGTAATTTTAAAAATAATTAAGATGCCACATTTCATCAAACATCTATCTTAAATATTGTCAATAGAGTTTAAAGGAGAGAACATTTCAATGACTGTCTTTCCACAGATTTGTTGATTAATTAGTTAGTAGATAGAAAATAAAATATAACATCATAATTTATTAAGTATATTTTAACATTATAAATATTCATTTATTCCTCATTTTTTAAAATTGGTAGATACATTGGGATACTAACTTATTTAGGAAACCTAATACATGGTGGCAATTATAAATATTACTTCTATATGAAAATACTGCGTATATCGCATAACCTTACTATATCCTTTAATTTGAGAGTTCTTTTAAATTAAGATTAATTTCCACTATTTAATTTACATTAATAATTAGTATAATATATAATAGTAATATATATATTATATAATATTATTAATAATAATATATATATAATATATAATAATATATTAATAGTATATATATTAAATATTATATAGTATATATTATATAATATTATATTAATATATATTAATATATATAATTAATTAATATATAATATTAATATTATTATATTAATTAATAATAATTAATATATTAATATATATATGTATAGTATATATGATTTAATTATATAATCATGGCGTATTTATAAACTACTTGAATAGATTTACTCTTGTATTAGGTAGTAGAAGTATATTATATATAAGTATAATTATATAATATATATTATAATTAAATATTTATATATTATATTATTCATATATATATATTATTATATAGTATATATTATTATTATTATATAATATATATAATATATATTATTTAATATTAAATATATATATATAAAGAGAGAGTGAGAGTATAAGATTTAGATGAAGAGTACTAAGTAAGAGAGAGAGGAGATGATATTATAGAAGAGCGAGATAGTAATATATGTATATTAAGATAGGTATATTATATAATGCCAAAGAGAGAGAATGTCATATAAGATAGTAATTAATATTATAACTTATCATCATTTTAAAATTCAAAATACATATTTGTACAAGACACGTATATAAATACGTATTATTTTCTATATTTATAAAGTATATGTAAATTTTATATATAGTTTTAAATAAATATCTTTATAGATTAACCATTTATTTTAAAGTTTTCATAAGCCTGACACTGTTCAAATATTTCCTAAAAACCCTTTTGAAAAATTATTTGGGAAGCACAAATATGTTCATGAGAAGTGTTCCCGTATATCAATCCTCATATATTTAATTAAGCGCGAGATTTTCCGCTATCACGGAGTTTAAATTAGAATTTCTCCGTTTTAATTTCGCGGTGGCAGTTAATATGAAGTAAACTTGATGTGTGAGGACAAAACCTTAAGAGACGTTTGATGCCACGGTATAGATATCTATTTTCAAGCCTTCGTTAAAGTAAGATTTACTTTGGTACAGGATAATTTATTACTTGAAATTTATTTAGATGTTGTTGGGTATAAAAAAAAAGAAAAGAAAGACAACAAAAAAAGCTACACGGGTTTAAATCAAGTGGAAATTAATTTACGAATTACGGTTATTTAATTCGATTAATTACAGTTTGGAGTTCATAATATGATATATACTATCTTTGTTAACTGTTAATCCCAGGTTGACCAGGTCCTTATAAGATCGTTTATATAATTAATACTTTCATGTAAGATCGCTTATAACGTATGTAATATGTGGTAATAGGATAGATTAACCACCTATTACAGTTTCCATATATTGTTATATATTAAATATTTATTTGATCTGAATTTAAACTATTGATACCTATTCCGATTTAAGTTGCATACTAGGTATTACATTAATAATAGGTCAGTTTGTCTGTTATTTTTCGTTTACATTAATCTCTCATATATACTAATATTCATGCCATGCATTTTCATTAATCTTCCTGCTTTACAGATTATATATCCGCCATTTATTATTTAAAAGAAAAGCACTCTTTATATTTTCAATAGGCGCACATCCAATATATCTTAGATGCTATGTATAGAATTCAATTTATCAAAGTACAATAGTTGTGACTTAGAGTTGATTTGATATATTATGATTTAATGATGAAAAAAGAGAACTAATTTTCACACTGATAATAGAAATATCTATCTTTGTTGGATAGTTTGTCGATTTATTATATATAGAGCTATAATCAATACCTATATAGTATAACCTGTAATCATATATATACTACTATCATTGCACTATATCCCTATATTATATATATATTATAATATATAATAAACTCGACCTCAAATTAGATATTATATTAATATATTATATATATTATATATATATATATTATATATATAATAATTAGTTATATATATATATATATATTTGATATAGAATTACTATTATATTAGCGATATACACACTGGGGAGATGCGATGAGCAAATACTGTCATGGTATATATCAGTAATTCAAATCTATTCGAACTGGACATCAACATAACTGGCCATACTGGTACGTCATTACTAACCTGTTACTTTATCTTACAGTTAAGTAGACCTATATAGAGCATCACTTGGGGTTAGCTTATTCCAATATGTATTATCTGTAGTTATATTATGATACTGTTAAGGTCATATCTTTGATAAGCGATTTTCTATATATTAGCCTTACAATATATTTGTCTTCACTTTTATATAAGGTTCTTATTCTTATAAACTTTGAACACTTATGGAAGCCGAGAGCTTATAACTCATCTTTTGCTGTGGCCACTTTACAGGGAAATGGGTTGCATATTTATAAAAAAAAAATAAAATCTGCTTATTTTAAGTTTCTTACTCGAATCCAACAAACTTCACTTAACCTAACTAACCTAAACCTAGTGGCTCAGCCTAGAGACGAAAGATTAGGGATGAAGTTCCCGCGCCGTTATTGACCATGTTCGCACTGTGACGGAGAGCTACAGTAGTGCTAGGGGTTCGAATCCCTAGATTATTCGAGTTGTGGATATCCGACTCTGATAAGGTAAATTATTATTCTCTTTTATAGTTTTATCATGACGCTGCTACGCAAATTACATAAAATCTGCCTTTGAGGTAATTTTAAAATTATGTGCCTGTCTATTGTTCAGTAGGTAGTGTTTGTAGAGTGTGTGTTTACTTATTCTACAATAACACACACATATATAACCTAAATATCATTTTATCAGCCATATGGAGAGTCTAGATCATTAAATATAGAAAACTTTTACTTTTTTTAAGATAGGTGAAAGGTATATCATATACACACTACTAAATAACTTTATATAACATAATAATATTTATATAGTAGTCTTAACCTTATAAATTATTCAAGTTATTTCATATCTTTCTATTTGTGAAATTACTTTGGTACCAGTTTGTAATTTGTAAACCATTTATGTAGAAATGCAGTGAGTCCACAAGATAGGATAATATAAGTATATAATAGTATATATATATATATATGAGTATAGTATTTATGTAGTATATATAATATATATAATATATATATATATATAGTTATTAAATATATATTATTAATATTATATATATTAGATTATAATTAAATAGATATAATATATGTATGTAATAGTATAATTATATTATATTATAGAGTGTAATATACTCACATATCTGATTATAATAATATTAGATGTAGTAGGGTATATAGTTTATGAGTAGGTATATGATGAGGTGTATTGATAGTATTTGAGGATGAATAAGGTATATGTTGTCAAGGAATATGTATGAGTGATTATAGGTTGTTATGCGAGAGGGACAGATATAATTGAGGATGAAGTGGGAGAATGTGAAACCAAAAACAATGAATAATAAATAGGTTATGGCGATAAGATCGATTTTTTTTTATATCAATTACCGACTAGATAAATATGAATTAAATATAAATTAACTATTGCATACATGTTTTTTTTTTATTATTGAGTATATAATTCATGCACGAAATCGGGCTAAAATGTTGTATCTAAGGAACTAATGCTCGGTCTGACGAAGATAATAATTTATATTATTCTTTATCACTCTATGGTATTTATCTAAAATAAATCCAAGCCTTATATATATATATATTATTAATATATATATTAATTGTTATGTAATTAGGTGATTTACGGGTAGGAGGTGAGAAGTGGAGTGAGTAGAGGAGAGAGGGGTAGGTAATTATGATTAGTAAAGATTTACTTATATATTGGGGTCCGCAGCATATGGGTGTTTTTTTATAGTTATATAAACTTGAGAATATAATTATTATAAATAAGTATCATTATTATATACTTTACTTAAATTTTTTATCTATTGTTAAACAAAAAAATTAACAAGATTCAATGGGTATGTTGTCAACTAAAGCAATTGTCAAAATTGATTTTATAATGATAAAACAGTAAACATATAATTTAGAAGATTCTAAATATGATTCTGTAATTATTTGCAAGTATAATATGATGGTTAGTTTATTTAATATATAACGAATATATATTATATTTAAGCTGGTCTATTTCTTGACGTATAGTATACTCACAAGTCTTTCTGAATTGCCCCCTTCTATATTACTAATATTATCTCTTAGTATGGCGTATAGCTTTTTCAGAACTTTAATTTAAGGATGAAGAAGGAGGAGGAGACAGTGGACATCATGAGACAAAAATTTTAATATAAGAAAATTTAGCCAGTAATCTTACAAACTATTTTCCAAACTGTTTATATTCCTTTTTTTTTTTTTAACTTATTTGTCACGGTTTTAGAGATAGTACAGGAATAAGACTGAAGCATAACGGAAGGATTGCCAAAAATAAAGGGGTAGATCAAACTGTGAGAAGAAGAGGATTGAGAACATATATAAAGTTAAATTCATGTCACGTGAAGTTACGGAATGAAGGGAGCAAAAAAAATATTTTTTCCTCCTAACTCAATGAGCAAGCATGTGCCACTCTCTCAATAATTACCCCGAAATTAATAGCGTCCAAAGCTTCATGCTACAAGAACTTATACCGGTTATTCCCTGAAGAAAATAGGATTAATACATTTGATATGATACACTAGGGCATAGGAGAATTTGGATTTAACACGTGAGGCATTGCTTTTGATCTTGCTAGAAATATGAAGACCTTCGCTCAACAAAAAGAAAATACCTCATAAACAATATTAATATGAAATAATATAATTATTCGTTTACGATATATAATTTTTTTTACCTCATCTATACCTAACTAATACATATGACTATTGAAGGTACATAATTTTAAACCAACTCTTCCTTTTAAATTAAATTGGTGGTGGCCATGTATACATTATAAAGTAATATTTAGATAGTACGATATGAAATTCTAAAGCTAATCCTAGGATCCACTACCTTAACATATACGTATTTTTATTTTGTTTTATTTATGTTTATTATGATATATATATTTTTTTTTGATTAAAACTATATATATCATAATATATTTTTTTTACTCTAAGGCTCACTATTAAAGCCGAAACATTATCTGATGGTAAACTTTTGCAAATTGGTTAAATTACATGTTTATTATGTTATAAAAGAGTTTAATTATAACACACAATATAAATCATTATATTTAATGTTGAGCGAAAAATAAGATATATCGAGATAAGTTAAATTAAAAAGTAAAATTGTATTTTATGTTTTGATTATCTATCGTTAGGGACTATGAAATGTATAACTATATTGATATTAGTCGCGTCACTGTCTATTTCATTAATATTCAATTATAGAGAGTTCGCTAATTCTGAAATATTATGAATGGATGATTTGGATGTCGGTCGTCATTGTGTTTTTAATTATAATGAGATAATGACACTTATTACATCCAATCTAAAAAGTCACCTCTATATTAAACATCATCATTCGTTAGAAATTTCTTGCTTATATTGGCCATTTTTTTTAAAATAACAATACTCCGAAAGGGTATTTAAATACACTATTTTATTTTAAAATGATATGAGATGTGGATCTTACTATTCAGCTGTCTCCATTTTAAAGTTTAGATTGTATTTATTAAATGTAATGTTAAAATTCAGTTATATATACATATGGTATCCTTAAATCTATTCTTATACTCTATGTTTTTTCCTCTTATTATTTTATATCATACCTCGGTGAGCCTCTAGACTATATTAGTTTATTTTATTCAAACTAGTATTAGTTAGTAAGTGTCATATATTCTATCAATATTTTTTCTACTTTCAATATCTAAAACACATAATTGTATATCCCCTATATGTCACGTATTCCTCACGTATTTAAATGTATAGTCTCTAATCATATATTTCATCATGTCAAGTTTGTTTTCATAAATCAATTTTTTATTTTGTTTTTTATTTATTTTTTAATTAATTAATATTTTCAACGTTTAATGAGGAAATTTACACAGTGTTGTTATCGAAACAAAGTAGAATAACAAATGATATTACTTCCTTCTACTCTCCTAATTTATAATACAGACCCTTATATAATATATTAATAAATATATATAATATATATATTATTATTATAAGATATATTATATATATAAAATATAATTGCGGTGGACAGTTTTGAATTAAAACCAGTCCTCCAACAATTGTGTTCAAAGAAATACTTTAATTAAACATGGCAAGGTATATAATATAATATATACTATATATTATATAGAATAATAATATAATAAATCATATATATATATATATATATATATATATATCTAGAACAGAAGATGCTATATTGAAATAATACATTATATGATATGAAATTAGTTTTAATTATTAACTATTAAATTTTATATAGTTTTTAATTAATTTTTTATATTAATATTAATCATAATTATTATCATTGATTATATAGTTATGTTAGTTATTATTATATATTTATAATATATTGTTATCATATTATATATAGAGTTTTGTAATTTTTTTATTACTATGTTTATGTTTATTATAATATAGCTAATGATTATATGCTAATTTATATATAGTAGTACATTTTACTTATTATAATATATATAGTATATATAATATCTATAATATATATATTATATGAGGACAGAATATATAGGAATATATAATATACTATAATAGTATATATATATATATAATATATAATTATTTATATATATATATATATATATACTATAGTTCATATAAATTATATATTATTATATAATCTATATATATGATATATCTTTCAGATTATTATAATTAATTATATTTAATATTATTAATAATTTAATATAATTTATCATAATTGTAGCATATCATAGGATTACAAATATATCGGGCAAAAAGACAGAGAAGGCACTTTTTAGAATAAAATATTCTTTTTCTGTCCTTTCTGTTTATGTTTTTAATTTCTATTTTGGTCTTGCATTTGATACACAATCTATAAGAATAAAACTCATCTCAATTCATTTCCAAACTGCAAAAAAAAAATTTAAAACTCGGAATAACACCTCTATATAAAGTTCAAGGACTAAGTAACAACTCAAAAAAATCATTAGAAAACAAAAAAATAAAAACATTTCAATATCCACAAATCATGGACATCCAAAAAGGACAGATCGGCCCAACCTTTTCTAAATAATATAGTATATATATATGTTATAGTTAAAATATATATTATATTATATATATAATATATAATTATATATAATAGGTTAATAATAGGCTATTCCTCCTGATATATACCTTTGATATATATTAGGGGTATATATATCTTTAATAATATATATATATTATAATATATATACGAAAAATATTATATATTTACTAACTATATATAATATATAATATAATCATTATTATATTTATAATTATATATATATAATACATGATTATATATATATATCTATTCATAATTATAATAGTTACTATCTATATTATATATATATATATATATATAATAAATATAATATATTATAATATATATAATATATTATATAGTACTAATATATATATATATAGTATCTATTTTATTTCAATTTTTATCATATTATTATATAACTATATTATTAATATATATTAATACATTATATCATTAGTATATATATAATATATATAAATTAATTATTATATTACTATAATATATATAACTATATTACTATATCTATATATATAATATATAATAATACATTATATATATAATAGATAAGGTATAAATAATAATTATACTTAATATATATAATAATATATACTAAATATATTATATATATATATATATAATATATATAACTATATAAATATAGTCATATAATATAATATATTTACATACTATATCTTATTATATTACGACTAATATATAAATATAATAAACTATATAGTGATTTAATGAGCCCTGAGATAACAATAATAATAATACATATTGTTTTTTATATACTATTACTATAGTATATATATATAATAGTATTGTACGTATTATATATATAAATAATAGTAACTAAAAATAATATGCTTATATTTATTTACTTATTTTATAATTTTTCTACTATTATTTATACAGTATTAATATATATATTATATGTATATTATATATATATATTATATTAGTATATTATAATATATAATAATTTGTATAATAATTATAATATTAATTACTTGATAATTATTAAATATTCGGTAATTTCCATGTACATTTATGAAAATACTAATATTTTGGGCATTTATTTTAAGTTAAAAATAACAAAATTATAAGAAATTAATGTAATAGTGCTAAAGGTGAAACAGATGCTTTAAACTAATATCTTTGGATAACATGAATTAAAATCCTAAAATCTTGCTTTATATTTCATGTAGTAAACGTGAATCATTCATTTCAGTGTTTTTAAAGTCTTATTATAATGATGATATATCGAACATTGCACGCAGTAATGGAATTTCTATAGTATTTACTTGTTCTTTATCTCGATTTTTTCATGCATTGTCAGTGCATTGTCTTTGTAGCTTTTTCAGGTTCACTTAAGTATTACTTTCGTGAACTCTCTGTATGAATAACAATTGATCATTGTTTTTATTCTATGTGGTAGTTAAATTAGTTGAAATTATTTTATAATTATATATATTATATCAATTAATATTTAAATATTATATATTTAATTATGATTAATTATTAATGATATATTATGTTTATATTATATTTATATATAATTAATAAATATAATTATATATTATATATTATAATTATTATTATTTATATTAATTATATTATATAAGAATATTGTATATATTATTAATATATATTATTAATAATATTATGTATATTATATATTTATTATGTGTTATAGGTTTAGGTTAGATTTTGGGGTACATTCTCATTGTGTATCAAAAAGGCTGTTTTATTAAAGGTGTAACAATTTGAAATATGATTTTTTATAATTTTATATTAATAACATTAATTTATACTATATAAATTATATTATAATATATAATTTATAATTTATAGTTTGATATATATAGATAGTGAGTATATATTAATTAAATATTTATATATTTATATAGTATATTTAATATATATATAATAATATTATTAATTATAATAATTTAATTAATATTATTTATATATATATATATAAATTATATATATTATTAATTATTATAAATTTATTATTTACACTCTAAGGCAATTTTTCAAAGAATTATAAAGTGTTCAAGTGTCTCTGATGGTCAATAACTGTTTGCTAAAGCGGTAAATAGGTAAATCAGTAAAATCTGAATAGCTTCACCCGAATCACAGCTCAACGTGGTTTCCTTTGAGAAGGACTCATGCGACGATATACCGCTATCACAATTAACATATATTTTATGTTTGTTTATATTTATCATTATTATTTAGTTTGAATACTTAGAAAAGTGATATACTTCCTTTATTTTCATACTATTTTTTTTTTTAGATGTTTGTTTGTTAAAAGAGTACGTAGATGGTTGCGAGATTCCAGTATTATAAGGATTATTACAGACATTTGTTTTTATTTCATTTTTCATTTGAGCCCAGCTAAAAATATTCAGAAATCGAACGAAATCTTTCTTCTTAACAACGATGACGAGAAAGAATATACATATATATAGAAGTATTGGAACTCGATTCAAAACGCCATCAGTGAATCGTACATATATACTATATAGTTAAATAATTATTATATTGTATACTATACTATATTAATATAATATTTTTAGTGTTATTTATGTATTGGTCCTATACTATCCGCTGTGCTCGCAGTATCAAGTTGGGGGTGTAAGTGGGATGTGGGATCTTGATAGATTATTATCTACTCTATATCTATATATATATACCATCTGATATTATCTTTAGTATTTTTTATGGTTAATAAGACCGAAAGTCTCCTTTCACTCTCAAAATTTTGTGTCTTGGTTTCTTCCTTGATTTATATCGGTCGTTAAAGTCTTTTTTCATTTTTTTATTTTTTAAATCTTAAGTTTCGTGAGTTGTATTTATTTGTAAGACACGTTAAAAAAAAAAAAAATAAATATTTAATATAGTATAATAATATATAGTCCCTCAATTATGGGGGCACATTCGTCACGTAAAGAGATCTTCTTTTACATGCGGTCAACTCTTTGGACAAGGTCTGCACTACACGATGCTGTAGGTGACGACATTTTAAATGTCTCTGCAGGGATGAAAAAGGAGACAGTGTCCACCGTTAAGCTTTTTAAGAACGTCAGTGTAAGGGTAGAAGGATCAGTTGTGATAATGTTCGGTAGGTCTTCTGGTTACTTGGGGACGATCTGCATCGTGTGTTTGTGCCAAGGCAGCTTGTGGTTCGTGTAGTTTTATTTTTACGAGATATGCGGATAAAGCATCTCCAGGCCAAGTCTTTGGAGTTAATGAGTAGAGTAGCCAAGATTCTGTTTTTTCTTATTATCTACTTCTTGTATTTTTATTTTCCTTTTATAACTTATTCTTGTTTTGTCTCATTTCGTTCAATGTGTTCTCATCTCTGACAACTTTGATAAATGAGTCATTCAAAGGAAAGAAAAAAAAAGGCAGGAGGAATTTTATTAAAATGAATGAAAAACAGTACAATTATCAGGAATTGATCTATCGTACTATAAGTGCAAATGGAGCGGATATATTGAATTATCGATTATTATTTAAAGCTGGCTTTTTTCATGCGCTACAGATAATCTTTCTTAATTTGAGCCTCCTTATTATCTTTCATATAACATAATTAGGGGGTACTTGCGAGATATTAATTAATATGTCTCTATTCTAACGATTCTAACATGAATAAAAAGTTTACAATAAAAATCTGGTATAATATTAATAGATAGATAATATTTTAAATAGTGAATAGATTTGAAGGTGCCGATAGCCTGTATTGGCAGCTAGGACATCTACGTATATCACGTGTTTAGTCTCTCTAACCAAGACAGTATGACCGTATATCACCTTATTCTTTAAGATCTTATACCTCTTTCAGATATAAGTATAAAATTATATTATAGTAGATTTATATAGATTTTCCTGGTACATACTATCGTGCGTTATTCGCGATTAGCTTTCACTATATAAAGATTTGAAATCTATAAAAAGTTATGAAGTTTCAGTTATAACATACGTATTTTTTTTTTTATATACCCTATATAATTATAACCCATAATATAATACTAATGTAACTTAGAATAGATCGCGTAGGTAAAATGTTCTATTTTCACTTATACAATGTTGGTATACATAAGTTTATTTACATTGAAAGGGAAGATGTCGATATAGAGCGACAAAACAATGGGTTGTAAGCTCTCAGTCACTTTCCATAGCAGATTAAATTTTTTGGGAACTCCTTTCTCTATCTATTATTTTTTAAATTTTAAATCTTCTAATCAATATTTTATTTGAGAAATGATTATTATTAAGTATTTTTGTTATAAACATAATAGGTTATGTCATACAACCGGAGAATATTTATATTATATTACAATATGCCAGGTGTTATTATTATTTATTTATATATATATTAATGTTTATTTGTTTTTGTGTAATTTTTCTCACTCATTTGGTTATATATATTTATATATATATCAATATATAGTTTATATATAAAAATACTATAAATAGGTTATTTAAAAATTTACCTAAATTATCTTACACTCACTATTATGTACAAAAAAAAATAAAATATTAAAAATAATATTTCTATATATACAATTATTTATTATATTATCTCTCTATATAATATATTTATTATTAATGAATATTAGAATAGGTTATTAATATTATTATATTGTTAATAGGTATTAGATATAAGAATAAAATATTACTATAGTTATATGACATAGAAAGCTTGAATAACACATTATACCTGTATATAATTACGAATTAAACTAGGAGAATAAAATCTATTGATTTCGTGTGAGTAGAGAGCAGTAAATCTAAAAAACCTAATTTCTACAAACAGCTCAGAGCTCGTCAAAATATTTAAATTACGATAGGCCTTGTTGGGTAGGATAGGAGAATCAATTATTGAACTAGTTTAAGTTAAGAAACATATTATTAATTTACAGTATTCAAATATCAATCAGAGCCTTTCGTTCGTAAGCACTTGGAACCATTTTTAGAATGAGATACTTACTGTATATTAAGCTAACATTTAAAAAAAAAGCTCAAAAAAATTTCAGCTTTAAAGAGTTCAAAGTTCTGGAATATTTAATTTTTTTTTAAAATTGTGTGGTGCAAAACAGAATATTATTACGTACTTGTAATTTGGTGGAGGGTAATGTCTATATGATCGAGTTTGGGCCTTTTTTTTGTTTATGAAGGATTTGAATTTCACTAATAATGAAAAATCAAGGATTCAAAATGAGTTTATACGTTCTTGTAGATCTTGACATAGAGATAAAATATGGTGTCATTAATATGGATAGTAAACATGTTTGAATAATAGGATATTTTATTGAAATTTTACAGTAGTTCGAGTGGAGATGTCAATGGAAGAAATTCTCTGATTAAGTCAATGTACAATTTAAGATCGGTCGTAATTTGTTAATGGTTAGAAATAGCTATATGTCGTGGTTCCGGAGCGTTAGTAAGATTAAGTGGTTATTTCATCAGTGTAAAGGGAGTTTGCTAATCTTTAACAGGGAATTATTGTATAACTTAGGTATTAGTTCAGTAGGAGGTAGTACCAGGTTCTGATGAATGAGTTGGTTTTAAAGGTGTTTTTTTATTTTTTTATCAAGATCGAAGACATATCTTTGGAATGTGAATGTCGTAAAGTTTATAATGGATAAGATATTTCCCTTATGAATTGATCTTACGCGGACGAGGTTAAAGAGAAAGAGAAAGAGTTTAAGAATTAAGGGTAGCAATTGATAGGTTAGAATTGCCAGGTAGGGGTTTCTAGTTTGCAATTTTTATAAAGCCTTTATTAGATGATATATATTAGATGAAGTAAATGAAGAAAGTTTTGAAAAGTGTGACAGGTAGAAGTGTATGGAAGGAGATAGCATTAATGTAGCGATTATTATAGTATGTATTATTTAATTAGTTTTTAACCATCAGATTTATTAGTTTGTTTATGATCAGGTGTTTATTTTCCTAGTGAATATGAAGAGAACCAGTGGATGTAAACAGGGTTGGATGTAGGTTTTTTTTCTGTTAAATAGTCGGATTTAGATAATGTTTGAGGGTGGACCAAGTCAATAATTAATGAGTATATATATTTATATAAATAATAATTATATAATTAAATAATTCAATAGATTAATAATAATATTATTAATAAAATCATATATATTAATAATAATATATAAATAATTATATAATAATATATACATAATATAATTAATATATTAATAAATATATAATAATTCCATACGAAATGGTAAAGGGATATAAGCATTATAGGGGACACTATATAATTATATTAAAATAAAAATAGTGGATTGAGATCTAATTAAAAGATATGACATAAGAAATATAATGAATCTAATCGACATGTTAAATAATGACAAATCGATGACGAAGTATCATTAATAATAAAATAATACAAAGAAAACATCATAGTTAACATACCAATACAGATATAATTAATTGGAAGAAATTAATGATATCAATATAATGAAAATACAGTAGTTTAGCTAGATTTTAAATATAATAGATTTATCTATTTATATTAAGTCAACTAAATAAATAATAATTAAACCGGAATAAGTGCTAAAATTGACAAAATCAATGTACAAGAAAAGGGTACAATTATCTTCAATGTTTAGTAATCGATACAACTTACTCTTGGAAATAGTTTTTTCCTGTTAAAAATCTCTAAAGATAAATTAAGAAATTATCAATAATCAAATAAATTTAAAGAAAAATGTGCATATGTTATTGTGTCGAAATTTTTAGCATCGCAATTTGCGTTAAAATTGTCAGTCCGTCTCTTGTGTTCTTGATTTTATAATGCATGACGCTTTACGTTGTTTCGTTCCCAAGATTGGCTCTAGTGTGTGTCTTGGGAGGGATGCAGGAGGTATTCTCAGATTGTACTCTTTATAAGTGGTCAAGTGCATTAATACTCTTTTTTTTTAAATGACATATTTTTGACAGTAATTGTTTACATTTTATTTTCTTTAGTTCAGGCATAGTATATATATGTACTGTATTTTTTTTTACTTTTCAAGGAGACATTTATCCCTTCATGGTTATGGTTTTTACCCGATCATGCTGAGGAGGAGTAGTCCTCTGTTAATAGATTGTAATCTTCTTTCGTTGGGCTTGCGCTCATATGCTATTCTGGCTCACCTCTTTCCGACAGGTATCACACTTATATGTTTTCCGTATATTCCTCAACTCAGATTGGCCGATCCAGGCGTAAGGCACCGTTTATTGGAGGGTAAAGAGCAGTCTAAAAGCACAAGAAGAAATAAACATCGTATCACCTTGAATACGGCTAATGGTGTGGAAAAGTGTAATGGGATAGGAACGAAAGACAGGTGTTTCGAATGAAACACGAGGCACAGGGGCATATGCCTTTTACTGGCAAATACTTCCAGAGTCTTTAGTTTGATGTAGGGAAGCTGCGGGAGAGTCGCTGTCTGTCAGTTCGGATGACGAGAGCGACCTGCTGGATGTCCAGTAGGTTTTGGCTGGGAGTGGTGATCATAGAGCTCTGTCGAGGATCATTGGGGAGTTTGTTTGGTTCAGTGTAATAGTACATTAAAGTGTTGTAGTCGTAATAAAAATCTTCTATTCGTCAGCTGGAAAAACGGGAGCACAAGAGAAAAGGTTAAATAAATTGGGTTATGAGCGGTCTTAATGCGTGATCAAGACAGAGCGGGCCGAGCCCAAATGAAAATTCAACCACCAGGTTTAGCCTAGTTATTTTTTTTTTTGTTTGAGTTCTATTAATGTGAAAGGTATCAAATCGTTAGCGATGAAACGTAAAAATTTGAGTATGCCGGATTTGGAGTTATGAAAGGCGACCCTGGTATCACAGTACTCTCGGACGATGTGCTCCATCCCAGTTGTTCACCGTACACTCCCAGACCTAGCGATTGTTCTGAGGATGGAAGATATCCAGGTTGGTGTGCCAACACGTGCAGAATGATGTGGTAGTGATATGAAGAAAGTACTTCTACAGAGCAACAGTTCTCCCAGGAAGAGACAATGATTTAGTACGAGAGTAAGACTCTCTCAAGGCAGATCTCTTTAGCTTATTAGATCTAGACTAAACGTGAAAAGAACTGTACTCAAGGAACCAGTATAATGTTAACAATAACCCTTATTATTCATGGACAATTTATATGGAGAGTAAGTTTTACTTATCTTATGCCTCATATTTCATTGTAGAAAAAGAAACCTCGTATACTGTAGGAGACACTCCCTGGCTCCTAACTCTCAAATGGGTTTAACCTAAAATACCAACTAGAAGAATTGGCGATTGTTTATGGAATAGTTTCAAACGAGAAGCTTGAAAGTGTGTTTTTATTGTCAATGCAAATAGTTTATGCATCTGATTCCATAGGCCACTCAACAAAACTGAAAGAGGAATATGAAAATATAGATGATTTGCAGAAGCTTAAGATTATAATGAATCACAAGTGGTCTAATTTGCGTTGATTTGTAAGATGGTCAAACATATCTTACTTGGGCACAAGCGGGATATACTAGTACCCCTGTTTCATCATGCTTGTGGGATAGTAGGGGCTAAAGAAGACCACTGGAAAAAGTTTGTAATGGCATGTTAGGGAAATATTGACTGTAGGTGCATCATATATCATTAACGAACCACTGGTTGACAGGGGAAAAATTATTTTCCCACCTCTACTCCACATCAAACTAGGACTAGATGAAGCAATTTGTTAGGGCCCTAGACAAGATGGTGAATGTTTCAAATTATATTTGCAGGATTTTTTCCAGGGTGAGTATGGAGAAAACTAAAGCTGGAATCCTTTAGTGGCCCTCAATTTTCGCGCAAATCAGTCCAAGGAGACAATTTCATAAATTCCATGATTGAATATGAAGCATCTGCACCTAAAAGGTTTGGTCTGAGTGTTCAGGAAACTTTTTGGGCGCCATAAATTTGCCAACTCTATGTAGAAACTCGTACAGATAAAATGCTTTCAGACTTCAAAAATTTGAATGGCTAATATGAGCATAAAGTTCAACTTTCTACAATAGTCCATCTTAGATCGGTTTTTCCGGTAAATCTAGGGAAGTACAGTGAGTAACAAGGGAAGAGGTTCTCATCTAAGACATATCAAGTGATGGATAGAAAGGATACCGAAAAGGAAAGATTGGATACACACATAGGCAGACTATTGTTGGAGCTTCAACGTGATTGTCCACATTCTGCAACACAGAAGACAATCATATAGGCAGCGATTTGTAATGCAAATAATTGGGGTTGTTCCATTGTACTGAATTGATTTGTTTTGACCTATTAGCATTCATGTTTTCTTACCTTCATTAACAAATTTGATATATATCTTCGTGTTTTTTTTTTTTTGTGAATTACGTTACAACCTAACATAAATGTGTGTTATTAATGTATTTTTGTGACCACCCCGTATCTCCTGTACCTCAAAAACTAGAGCCAATCTAGGAAAAACGGAGGTCGATAATTCGGGAATCAAGGGCAACACAATTTACATATAAATGGACATTCAAATTTTGGCCGCAAAATCTTTTGAATGGCCAGTGTAATAAATAATGAATATATAATAATTAATAATAATAATAATAATAATAATAATAATAATAATAATAATAATAATAATAATAATAATAATAATAATAATAATAATAATAATATAGTATAATAATAACACCTGTGCTTATCAAACACAAAAGAAAAAAATATAAATAAATAAAGGTGTAAAATAATTATTTAAAAAACAAATAAACAGATAATAAACAAATTAGCAATTAAAAAATAAAAGCTTAATTAATAAATAAATATTAACTAAATATAAAAAAAAACAATTAAAATTTATCTTTAAAAAATAAATTTGAAAAAAAAAAAAAAAAGTCTTTAAAAAAAAAAAAAAATTTTCGATAAATTAAAAAAAAAAATCATTTTTAATATTAATATTTTTTCAATTTTATATTTTTATTTTTGAAGTTGAGGGTGGGGAAGAAAAGGAAGATTTAGGGAGTATCAGGGGATAGTGGGGGATCAAGGGATAGTGGGGGGATTGATAACCGAATGGCAGATGGAAAATTTTTTCTCGATTTCTTGTTCGTTAATTTTTGAAAATTTATGTTATTTAAATGTCGAACAAATTTTTTTTTCCACATTTTTTTGGAAGCCAAACTGATTCTTTTATTGCAGTTTCGGCAAAAGAGACATCAAATGTAAACACACAACACGCACACACACACACCACACAGAACAACACCCACACACACACACATTACACACACACTTCACAATATATATAATATTATATTTATTATAATATATATATACTCTACAGGAATATTGTATATACTATTTTTTTTATACATTATAGATCTATATAATATAATATATATATAAATATATATATATATAATATATAGGGAGTCGAGAGGAACGCACTAAACCCTGGGAATGTATTGTACACATATATGCATGACTAAAAAATCCAAAGGTTGTAATCCCATTTCCATTTGTTTTCTAGAGGTTTAAGCATGATCAAACATCGTATGACAAGGTTTTTTGAGAGGTGGAACGAATGTCTGATGGCCAGAAGTATGAAAATGATGTTGAAAAGACACAATAATTTTTCAAATGTACGACCATGGACCTCCATACATTTTTAGGCACATCTGCCAATAGGATTTGTTGTTCTCCTATGTTAATCTCGTTTTTCATTTATGTGAGCTGCTGCATGAAAAATGCGGCGAATTAGTATATCTCGATTTTCCACCTTTGGTTTGCATATCTCAATTTCTAACCAGCCCCATAAACAAACATACAATGGTGTGAGGTTTGGAGACCTTGGCGGCCAACTAATAGACCCACCTCAACCAAACTATCGTTCGTGAAAGGTTCCATTTTAATAATGTGCGACCTAACGAGTACAATGTGGAGGAGCTCCGTCTTGCTGATAGGACGTAGCATGTCGTATGCGTAGAGCAGAGGTTCTCAAATATTCTCCTATGTAATCATTATGCAAAAAATCCAAATGACGTTCCCATGTTAGGCGATTCTCAATAACGTAAGAACCAATTAAATGTCTGTCGACAATCCCCCCACAAAATGGTGATAACATTAAAAAAACGTTGCTTTAAACTTTGATTCCAATAACTTCGTGGATACTTTGCGTCTAAGACCTGCTTACTATTTAATATAGTATAATATAATAGTATATATATATATTTATATATATATATATATATATATATATATAATAATATATATTAGCGGCGATTCCAGCAATCTTCTCGTACTCTCTAATTCTTCAGTAATTTACATCGATATTCCCTATCCCCAAACTCCCATTCACAAAATAAACAAAATAATACCTACGCATAGATGACATAACGATAATCGTATCAGACCTCCTCTTGTACCCCACTAGCTCACAAACCTCACTCTGACTTACTCTCAATTCACCTAAAAGCTTGTTATCATTCAACAGACTGTTGGGACCTCGCTGAAGCAAATCACTATCACCCTGCATCACACTGAGCAGGATACCAATTCATTCCCTCAACACGCCATACATCAATTTTACCTTAAATCAGCCCCATTCATTTCCCCTAATACACAAATACACCCACAATACTCGGAATAACCTTCGACACCCACTTCACCTTTACATCACACATTCAAAATTATACTTAGACATGCAAACAAAGAAATTAAATGTCCTCGAACCTCCTATCCCAACACAGTTTTCAGTAATGAAACAACTACACTGTCAACAACATTCAAACAATTCTCAAGATCTACAATCAACTATGGATCTACAGTTTGAAGTCTCACTAACCTCCCCCACTACATAGAATATAAAACATACAATAGAATACAATAACAGGCGACCTAAAACCACCCTATCCAGCACCTCCATTGACGAACACAAAATTCCTACCAATTCTGTCCACCATCTGGAACATAGGGAACCCAGCTTTTACTCCCCAGGATCTCTCGACCCATCTCAATCTTGTCTTAACTATAACTCTACCCAGAACACACAATGCATCGCTAAATTCACCTTCCCCTATCTTCGCAGCCTGTTTATGCGAATTTTAGAACTATTCCCCCTCCCCCAAATAACACCCCTCTCTCCACAAACCTATTCACACAATTTCGGTAACATTACCTAACAATCTTTCAACAAATGATATTAACCCTTTCCCTGATATACTTCCCTTTCACAAGGCACTACTAAACATGAAAGACACAGATACTCCCTTCCAGATTGAGATCCGATATCACCCAAACCTTCAGAAATGTAAATCAATAGATTCCAATTCCTCATCAAACTCTATCTTTCACTCTGCCCAAAGGATGCTTAACATGATCCTGAAGCTCGAGGTCTGAACAACCTACTTCTGAGGTGCCCCATTCACACTCCCTACAGAACACAACACCAGATCACTTCCCTAAGAGACCTGTGGCTCTTCCCAGTGGAGGTTGCTATGTTTCTGGAAATGCTTGGACTCCCCATATAAGAGTAGCCCAGGGCGAATATATATAATTTTTCATAATACTATATATAAACACTATAATCTATATCATTATATATATATATATACTATTTTAATATATAATATATATATCATATATACTATATATTATCATATTATAAAGTATATATAATAATATATATAATGATATATACTTTATATTCGTAAATTGAAAATATTAGAATACATATATAAGAAATGAATATCCAATACATAGGAAAATGTTAAAAAAAAAAAAAAAAATAAAAAAAAAAATAATTTTGCAAGTTGAAAAATGCCAAAATACTGCAAGTACTAGCGAATGTTCAAGTACAAATGTGCAACTACAATGTACACTGAGTGTTTAGACTCTCTCAAGTACAGAGGTACAATACAAATACTTAGCACTTTTAGTCTTCATACCCATAGCCTGATAAATATCTCATCCTTCATATTGACCTTTATTGTATCTATGCAGTTGAATTCAGGCCTCTACTATAAATTTATTTTGATTTTTACAGTTTAGTGCTATGTCCACTTAAAATAAGCGCAGTTTGTATTTGTTTAATTATGATAGAGATAGAAAATTAAACAAAACTTTTGTTCAAAATCTTCTTATAAACAATGGACTCGAAATGTATGTTGTGAGTATTTAAAGGTTTGTATTATGCATAAGATCTATATAGCTATGTTATAAAATATATATAAAGAGATAATTTAATATAAATATATATAATAAATAAAAATAATTATACTAATAATACTTATATATTCTATATTATTAATATATATATATTATATAAATAAATAATATATTCTAGTTACTATATAATATATCTATAGAATACTATATAATGTCATATAATATATATATACTTAGTACTGTATCTATGCCATATTTGTCATACTGTACTGTGACTCTTTTCTGAAAAAATTTCTAAGTTCAAAAAACGTTATTTTTTAAGAAAAGTTGAATTAATATAAAGGCCTCGAGGAGAATTCTTTGCGCAAGTGCTGAATATGCCATCGAAGCTTGCCGCATACAAGAATTTCTTAAACAACAAACTTAACTTACAACTTTTTGACTTCGAAGTTTTTTTTAGACAGAAATTTTTCAACGGAATAAGTCATAGATAACATATGCACAAGATAATGCATATATATAATATATAATATATATATATATATATATATATATATATATATAGATATATATATGATATATATATATATTATAACTATATAGTATATATACCTTATATATATATATCTATATTATAGGAAAATCATAACTCATATAATCACTAATACTATCCCATGCAGGACGTCCTGGGAATATTGATTCTTATGATTCATGATGTTCCCAGTATGACTCTTAATATGGTGATGTGGGAAAAAACAATATTTTAGCGAGGCTGTGTGCTGTGGCATCCTACACTGGACCCTAGCACTGTTTATTATACAAAATTTTTTATTAACCTGAGTTTGATGTGCAAATTCCATGGCACTTACACACTACACTCTTCACTTCACCAATACTACTAGCACCCACACTTCCTGTCCACCTAATGACTTTATTCATCATCACTATACCTCTCATCCTTCCACACTCAATAAATATCTCTCATTAACATTACTTTTAATCATACTTCACTTCAAACAACTTCTTTAAATCTGTATCTCACTCATCATCTTCACTATCACTAGATCGAAGCAATATATTCAGATATCACCCTCTCTCGCACTCACCATGACTCTCACCTTTTCACATTTCTCTAAACATCTTCCACATCCATACACCACCTTCAGTCATTCATCTTCTTTTTTACTCCCTCCATATCAACTCCCTGACTCTGTATTACCCCGCCTATCAACTAGTGATGGACGATTAATCGTCTATCGTCATACGCTCATATCGTCATCGTCATCTGCATATTTTTTTTCAATCGTCATCGTCATCGTCATCGGCAATTTTTACCGATTATTTTGCCGATTAATTGACCAAATATTAAGAATTTTGGATAATATTAAAACTCAATTATAATTTGACCCACGATAATTTTTTTTTTTTTGTACGATAACCACCATACAAAATGGGATGCCAATAAATACTTCCTGCCGTCGTAACACAAAAACAGTCGATGCCAGAGAAAAACTAAAAACATATTTAAACCAAATAAAAAACGGAATAAAAAACAAGAAGAAAAATTCAGACAAACATTTTTGTGGTATACATAGTTTATTATTATTAATTTATTATTATTATTATTATTATTATTATTATTATTATTATTATTATTATTATTATTATTATTATTATTATATTATTATTTATTATTATTATTATTATTATTATTATTATTATTATTATTATTGTTAAGAGACTTAAGGAATCAAAAATTTTGATCGCTTAAAAAATTTCGGGGGTTGAACCCCCTGACCCCCCTGTTTACAGCCTTGTATATATATATATATATATATATATATATAATTAGATAGATATATAAAATATAATATATATATATTTTTATATATATATATATATATATATATATATATATATATATATATATATATTGAGAGAGAGAAAGAAATTTAAGAAATATACTTTTTCAATTAATCGTCATCGTCATCGTCATCGTCATCGGCAAAATTTATCATAATCGTCATCGTCATCGTCATCGGCAAAAATTTCATAATCGTCCCATCACTACTATCAACATTACCCTTCACATCTACATTTCTCTTAACCTCAACACAGTCTCTCACTATACTTCATCTCATCCTTTCTACCACTACCGCTACTACCACTACTACTGTCACCACTCCCACTATTACTACTACTATCATCATTCTTCTTCAACTTCTTTTCCATTTTTTCCACTTTTGTTTCTAACACATAACATGAACTCTCCTTTCTTCTATTTTCATTCTTACTCTCTGTTGTGTCTTCTTCATATGCTCTACTCATATCACATATCTCCTAAATCGCCTTCATTATTTCCTCATTCTCTTCTCTATTACTCTTTACTTCTATTGCTACATTATCTACATTACTACCTCTATCTATTCTACGAACTTGACAACCACCATAATTACTATACCCATATCCACCTAAATTTATCCTTCTGCTCATAGTTGGCCTCTTTTCTAACACCATATTTTCATGTCTTTGATCAGCCATATATGAATTACAATACTTCACATAAGTGATACTCCTAACCAAATATATCACACCTCTTTATGTAACCTAATCTATTCTGTTTATTTCTAGTGTTCTCACCCTCACTGTATCCCCTAACATACCTTTCATTTTTCATCTGACTCGTACTTAGCTTCCTCTTTTCACTGAAATTACCATAAAATACCCTTTTCTCACTTCTGACTAATACCATATACAAAAGTGTAAAATTCGCATTTGTTCCAAAATATGCTTAAAAAACTTTTTAACTGAAATTTTATTTTATTTTTCGTCAACTTATTCGACAAGATTTACAAAGCTTTAAATTTGAAATAAATCTTTAAGACATTGGGTCTAACTTTATAATATCTGAGCCACACTTAGAGGCGAAGCGGGCCAACGCACAAATACCCTAAGATGGGCGGGCGTAGCCTCTCAAGTGACGGAGCCCTGCGCCCCATCAAAGTATCGTCCAGAAATCGGCAAACGTATCCATGTTCACATCCCCAGCCATCGCACACAACACACACACAGGACCAGTAGTAGTAGTAGGTAGTATAGTAGTATTTATTGATTGTAATTGGATGTTCCACATTTGGATATTGTATTCCAGGAAACTGTATCGCTTTGACTATTGCTGTGTTTGGTTTTCGTGAGTATAAATAACATACAACGAAAGGATTCGAATCTTCAAAAATCACTACATGGCAACACTAGTAAACACTATTGATTAGTATGATTAGATATAGGAAAGCGTTAACAAAAATGTAGGTATTTAACCTACTGACTCATGTTGGGATTAAAGCCTACATTGCAGAATATGTGAATATTATTTAGCATTTTCAAATTTCAGAAATTATTGTGAGAAATTTGATTTTAAAAAGGTTCTGAATGACGCACATACACATACTCATGCAAATGTGTATGTGTATGTGTATGTGCGTCATACACATACACATACACATGCACTTGAATATACTAGCTGTGATGAGTTGTAAATGTAAATATGATGCTGTATGAAGCAATAGGAGTAAAATATTAACAGCACTGATTTAATTACAAAACAAATAAAGAGAAAATAAAAGGTTAAAAGGGATAATGAGTGAAGTAACTACAGGCCTTTAATTAAAATCTTTCTAGCATGATATGCTTCCTAGTATGTCAATAATTATTGTGCCCTCTTCATGCAATACAAAGCTTCCTACAGTTTCCGTCCAAAAGTAAGATCTTCCTCGACTCGACCATTCTCTTAATTCTTTAAAAGTTATTCACATTTGGACAACCTCTTCCTTTTCATACCCTCCAGCTTTACAGTGATGCGCGATTTCTTTCTCCGTCTATCTCAAATTGGTTCAAAATGCACATTTGTCTTTTCCAAATCGGTTTCATTATTTCTCTTTTCGTATTCTTCATTATCAGAATTTATTTCGTCACTCTGCTTGTTTCAACCGTCTCCCTATAAAACCGCAACTACACCAATTCCAAATTCCTTTGCATATTCCTTAAAGTTGTTCAGTTTCACTTCCATATAACAAGATTGATCAAATATGTTCCAACAGAAAAATTCAGGTTACTAAGCTATTTAGTTAGTTTATTTATTCTTTAGTAGGCATCACCTACCGCAACTCTTTCTTTATCTATATTTATTCCGTCAGTTCATGTCCCAGTCTCACATTGGTCTTTTGATAACAAAATAAGTTCACCAAGATTTTAAATTAGATTCTGATATTATCAACATCTCAAAGCACAAATAATAGCCTTTAAATTAATAAATATTAAAAGGAAAATATGGCTATGGACTATGGAGGCTGGGGCAAAGACTCTTCAATAGAGTCCAATTGATTTTAACCCTCAATAATAGGAGGCTCTTTAAAATATTAAAGTAAATAAAAAAAGTAAATAAAGAAAAAGAGGTGTTAAGATTTTTATAAATTTGCTTTTTAAACATTAATAAAAATTCGCACCTAAAAGGGTATTGTCCTATTCTAGGAGGAAAACTCCTCTAGGTAATTGCTACCTAGTATCCGGACGAGGGATCGAACCCGGGCCTTATACCTTGCAACTCAGACACTAGTGTAGTGATTGATCCACGGTAGAGACGAAGACATTACAATAGATGATAAAAGTCGAACTCAAAAAATGGGGTGGAACATCAAAAGGAACATTCTTCATTATCTAAAATATTTTTTCGTGATGCAGAAGGTGAAATAAAAAATAAAGAAGTTTTCAAGGGCTACTATGGCTATCACCCACCTATACATGTTAAAATGTATTTTTTTAAACAAACAAAATATTTTTAAAACAAACAACAAATAATTTTGAAAGATAGATAGATAGATAGATAGATAGATAGATAGATAGATAGATAGATTGCAAAAATCTTTTTTTATTATTATCAAGTTTTTAAAAAGACCCTATGACGGAGAAAGTAAATAAAAGAATCTAAATAAGTAGAAAGAGGTTAACCAATCGAGCGAAATACATGTTACAAAAGAATGAAAGCTTTTTGTTTTTCCTCCAAACACTTGAAAAGAAGTAGAAGAAACAGTTGACTTCTCTAACCTCTCCAATCGATCAAAAACCCAATACTAATACTCAGGGAATGGAGGGATATAGTATATAGTATATATATATAGTAGTATAGTAGTAATATATATATACTATAACTATATATGATATATATAGGTATGAGTTGGTAGTAGTATATATATCACTAGTTATAACGCTATATATATATTATTTATATCTATATATACTTATATATATATATATATTATACGTATATATATCTATATATGCGTGTGTGTGTCCAGTAACTTTTTCTACTCGGGCTCTCTTTCTCTCTCTCTCCCTCCTTTCTTTTTTGCTTCTTCTATATATACTATATATATACTAATGTAAATATAGCCCTATACTACTAGTTACTATGATACGTACTATATATACTATACACTTACATAGTATACTTAATATTATATATATATTATTAGGTGATATAACTCATATATATATATATATATATATTGCTTTAGAAGTGTATACCATATATTGCTAGTGGGTAACTGGTTAGTTCTGTTGTCTTTAAAGAATTTTAAATTCATGAGGTCATGTGACCAATGAGATTTATAAATTAGTGAAAAATATAATTTTGCTTTATATTTTTTTTAATAAATAATTGTACAATACATCTCTTATATGTATTAGTGCAATTAATTGTCTTTAATATGGACTAATTTTTCGCAAAAAAAAACAGAAAAAAAAAAATTACTGCTTTAAATTTTACGCAATTTGTAGAAGATTGATCGGTTTCTATATATCGTATAACTCGGCTATAGGAATGCTCCGACTGCGCCCGGAGTGTAGGAGTCACATCTGATATGTATAGTATATTAGTATAATATATTAGTATATGTCAATATATATATACTACGTTCTTTTCTATTTCTAAATCCAAATTTAAATCTATATTGTACTTAATAATTATTTTAATCGTCTTGAAATTTTCGTCTTAGTAATTAAAAATTAATTTAGTTTGCTGATCTTATATATACTCTTATATAATTCATGATATGAATATAGATATATATATAATAATATATAAGTCAGTATATATGATCTTGATACGTATAACATATTGTATATATATATATCTACTATATATATACTTATATATATTAATATTATGTCCTGTTTACAATTACTCTAATATGTACAGATTGTGAGAATTTATTTTGATCATTATAAAGTTTATATTATCATATAGTATATGAATAATATAAGTATACCTAATATATATATATAATAATATAGCTATATATACTAAGCTCTTAGACAAAATCTATACTAATTATATATACTACATGGATTCCAGTTACCAAATTAATTTCTCTAATGGATAAGTTGGATCGAATATTTTTATCGTTAGGCTTTCTATTCTTTCTTTTTCATTGTTAGCATTTATTTGCTCGCGGTCGTCGTCGCACATCAACGATGTTACCGTCAAACATATTGTCACACAACACACACGCACATGGCATACACAAGCGACAATATATGCATATTCAGCCAGAGGCGAAAATGATATACCTCTCTCTCTGCCTCTCTGCTCGTCTCTCTCGTTCTCTCTCG
>JABUQX010038778.1:0-32500 GCA_015478945.1 Trachelipus rathkii
GAGTAGATTTATATGACAAGTTATATATATCTTAAGACTATATCGGTAATAAGTAGGGTCTATATATAGTATTGTATATTAAGTATTATAGTGTAGATATAATGTTAGTGTATCATATTAGGTTTGAATATATAATATTCAAGTGTACGATGTTTTCTTTTGTTGTGGTAGTTGGTTTACGTCTGGCAGGGACGGTATTGTTTTTTTCCTGGCCTGACCGATTATAATGAGCTGATAGGAGAAATTAACTTCCTTACGTACTCGGTGCCATTCGCCGACTAACTGAAGAAATTCACGTTGTCTAGTGAAGTAGGGGGGAAGGAGCCGAAAAATTCCCAAGTTAATTTATGTTATTATTAGAACCGTTATTTCTAAATGTTGTTTTTTTTTTTTGTTTTTTTTAAGATAAATTATGTTTCTTTTTTTTTTTCACTTTCATTATGAAATTCTAATATAAAGTGTTAAGTTTACAATTAACAATTTATTCTTTAATTTTAAAGTTGACTCAAAATATTTGGGTAGGAGCTACCTATCTCCTATGTAATACGATTATAATATATCATATTATATAATATATATGATATAGGTATATATATATATATATATATATATATTTATATAGTATCATATATATTATATTATATATATATTATATATATAATATATATATATATATATATAAGGGCTCACCATATTTAAGGGGGGTTATAATTAAATTATCGCCCCGAAACTTGGTACCCCGTCTGATGGTTGTAATGGATCAGTGTATCCGAGCACTGGAGCTGGGCGCAAATATAAATAAGCATATAATAGACCAAGTGAGGTATATTTCTATATGTTTTATGAACCCATTATGTAACTTGATTTTGAGGGTTTCAAAACTCAAGAGTTTCTGAGAACCCTCATGAGGGTGTCCCAGAAGAAAAAGGAAGCAAGAAAGCACAGAGTGTTTAGCAGAGGTAGGATTCGGAGTCCGAAAAGGAGTCGGCCTGACTCCGGAGTGGAGTCAGAATGGAGCTGGAGTATATTTGGCAAAATTTAGAGTTCCATCTCTATTTTTTGATATTTATATGAAGGATGCCCTTTATTCATTGGAAACGACACACACATAAAATAAAACTGTTAATAACATTGAGTATAAGATGCATGTAAATTACTTTTAAATCCTTACATGAAATTGCTCACTGTACTTTTCGCCGTCGTGTGCATCTACGCACGGCCTCTTCAGGTGAACTTTTCAGAATTAAAATTTTTAATTCTAAAAAGTTCACCTGAAGAGGCCACGCGTAATGACGGCGAAATCTAGTGAGCAATTTCTGTCAAGTAAAGATAATTTCATTGTTTTACTAAGGTATTTTAAAGGTTTTTATTTTTAAGTATGTGTTTCAATTAAATTTAGAAACCATTATATCATTATTCATTATAATGATATATATATATATATAAGTATATATATATATTATATATATATATATATATATATTATTATATATTATAGTATATATATAAGTTTATATATAATTTATATTATACTATATATATATATATATATATATATATATTAGGTGAAACTAAAGAAGTTACCAGCATCATCAAATCTCGAAAACTAAGATAGGCTACAAGAGATAACTGATAACACATATGGACATCCAGCCGTATTTGAAATGTTTGTACTGGAATAATGAAAAAAATAAGTTTTTTAATTATTTTTTTAATTTTTTTTTCATATCTCCAAAAAACAATAGGTACAAGAAAACTTAATAACATTTAGAATCCAGCGTATGAAATTTGCTATACTAAAACACAGTTGAAAAAAAAATTGTTTTTTTTTTTTTTAAACTAAAGAAAATACCCCCAGGGTAAAACCGCAAAAGATGCAAAGCAGTTCGGGTCGTCTCGGCCTTCGAGCCCGGGGGAGACGAAAATGCGGGGGCGACTTCTCCCCTCGCGCTCTTGTCCCAGCCCGTCGGCTCGAGCGCCCCTAAAAAAAAATTCATATGTTGATTCCAAATATGTTGTCCTGTATAAAAATATTTTTTCCTTTTCTTTTCATCAGGCTAGACCATTGCCAAAGCATACTTTAAAGATATTGACTGTTTTTCTTCTACCTATCGGTTTTGGAGAATATAAAAAAAAATAGAAAAAAAAATAATAAATTTTTTTTTCTTTTTTCGGATTTTCCGGTACAAATTTATCAGTACGCAGAATTCCCATATATTTATCAGGTTCTGTACCTATCTTAGTTTGAGATATCATGCGGGTAACTTCTTTAGCTTGCATTATTATATATATTATATAGATATATATTATTATATATATATAATATATTATATATAATATATATAATATATATATATAATATATATATATATCATATTATAATTATATATTAATATATACTATATATATATATATATAATTATATATATATAAAATATATATATTATATATATATATATAACCTATATTGGGAGCATGTGTGTTTGAGTACATGTATACTCTCTACGTGAGACAATTATTATTGTTTAACGAATTAACTGTTTCACGTTGTACAACATACTGGTCTGCATGCCTTTCTTTAGTAACATGTACCGTTTTAAAACCGATGCAATGCCATTGGCATGATCTATCACCTCATCACGTTCATAAATACATTTACGGAACCAGTCTGATCTTTGGAAGATAAACACTTTATGGTCTTTCAAGTTTACTCCAACTGTAGATCTTAAGGTGATTAACACAGGATCTTTGTGAAACAGGATCGTATTAGCTAATCATCAGTATTAAATCCTGACACATTCGTTACTTGTGGTGAATCTAGTGTTTAAATAACTCAAATATCAGGGACTGTTTTATAATATCCTCGTCTTAGGACGAATTTTTCGTAAAAATAATTATTTACCAATTCGTTTTGTGGTTTTTTTAAACCGTCAGGTTTTTTTTTTTTTTTTTTTTTTTAAATATATATTTAACACTATTTACACTTTTATAAACCCTAATCATGTTTGCAGCCGTCCACAAAATTTTTTTTTACGTGTTTGCATCTAAATATCATCTTGGCAATGAACCATGAATTTTCCAATATGTTCACGTTCAAGCTGAATAGGGTTCATTAACTGTAATGAAATCTAAAACTTTATCATGCAAGGTGTAAGTCCATAGAAGCCGATGAAATGCAGAGGGAAATAGAAATTACCTTCACTCTCCATGATTACGATAACAACTGATCAAAGTTTCTTAATTTCGCTGGCTTTTAGATATGAATTAAACTTGTGAGGATACCCTACTTATCTTCACAAGGTACTGTTTACTCTTATACACTTTCCTTGTTGAGCCATAATGATATTTTCTATTTAAATACATTACTTTCCTCAAATCTAGATACTGCGTATCTGTTTCCTCTGTATTTTTTTGTTTATCAGAATTTTCTCGCCTGTTTATTTTTTCTGTCCCTTCTCGCTCCTCTCTCTCTCATATCTAAATCTCAAGATAGTGAATAATTTTAGACCGGTCGATTAAGAAATCTTGGAATGTGTCTAACTTTAAAAAGACTTCTCCTTGACTATCCTGGCTCTAACGCTTATTAGAAATTGACCTATTCTGTTCTAGAATATCTCTTACAATAATCACTTTTAATACCTGTATTATATTTAATTTTACATGCTATAACGACGATGAGGAGCAGAAGGTTTTGTATTTAGCATTTCTATTGAAGTAGTTTAATGATCTATTAAAAGATTTATTATATAGAGTACGGGCACAAAGTCCGTAGTTATGATGTATTACAAAGTCCACCCTATCATCTTTCGCTTCCCTTTATAATTGTATTGTAACTCTTCTTTTTTCAAACAATAGGCACTTATTTAGAGAGAAAATGTTTATATGTGATAAGGTGGATACACTATTTAACTACCTGATAATTCTTTGTAAACTCTCGTAACTTCTCCGTAAAAAGGTCGAATCCTTGTATCTGGTTCACATTTCAATCATTGGAAAGTGTCTATTATCCTCCCCCCTATATTTCTGCTCCTTTTTTTCTCCTCTCTACTGTGCCCCTTATGTCACAGTATTGATTTTTTATATTTTAAAGCTTTTAACCACAAGTATCGAGTACACGTCTATCGTGAAAAGTATGTATTGATATCATTCAATTATAGAGTAAAACTATATTTTTAATAATTTCAGTTAAAATGCTAAATCCCAAACATTAATCGGATGGTGACAAATGGTTTTCTCCCGTGACGGAATTTGTTTTGCATGGGTTTATGTAAAGTAAATCGCTTCTTTCCCCTTCGTATTTTTTTTTTTTTCAATATGCATATATATATATATAGAATATATTATATATATATTATATTATATAATAATATATATATATATATAGATAGTATATATATATAATATATAATAGTATAGATAAATTATAAATATATATAAATATTATATATATTATAATTATATATATGATAATATATATATAATATATTATATAATTTATTATATATATAATTATTAGTAATACGTATATATAATATATATATAATAATAGTATTATATATATAATATATATATATATATATAGTAATTATTATTATATATTATATATATATATATATATATCGAAATATAATATATATATATATATTATATATTTAATTATATATTATAATATATATATATATAATATAATAATATATATTAATAATTATATATATATATATATATATATATATAGATTTATCATATATATAGTGGAAACTTAGAGGTGCAAGAGCCTGGAAACCCTTCAATTACTATATGCTCTTCATCACGCTGTTATATAAAATCTATCAATGCGCCTTCCTTCTGCCCTCGCTGGAATTAATGACAGAAAATAAAACATATATATACTATATATATATAATATATATATACTGTATTTTGAATATATTAATATAATATAATATATTATATAATATATATTGTAAGCTGATATCAATCTAGCAGGTTAAATGAAATATTTTTTTTACAAACATTACAAGTAAATAAAGGAAATACGCATTAGTATATCTATAAGAAAAACACATTAAATTATCAGGAATTAATCCATTAAAGTCTAGTTTATGTTTGTTTATTATTCTTCCTTGAACTGAGCGTAGCGAACTTCTGTTTATTCTCTTTATTCTATCTGAGGAGAAAGAAGCACTTGAGAGACTCGTAGTTGATCTAGGAGACATTGGAATATTATCCAAATCAAGGCAATCTTTGGCTTAAAGTTCTGTAATTAAACGTTCTTATCGAAAGATTAAAGTCCTAAAAAGTTTATGGGTTTGTATACTGCTTTCATACCTGTTCACAAGACTCCTTCTTCCAATTACTGCGAGCAGCATCTGCTATTAATCGCTACAATAATTTTAGTCGTCATACTGTTTTCTTCTCCATCAATAAGGATTTGCCTTAGATCGTTCCCTGATAACTGCTCTTTTAAAATATTATATAAAGCAATACCTGATTTGCGACCTCTATTTGGCAAGCTTTCTTCAAATAGCATTTTTAAACACTATCTTCCTGTTCTTTCACTTCGTCCTTATCCCCTGATATTAGATTTGAACCAACCATGATAGAATTACTTATATTAACCCTGCTCAGGTAGCCGAGGGTAAATAATTACCAAGCTAGAGCAATTTTTTGTTTTTTTCTTCTAAAGATCCATTACGGTTCATGAAGGATATGGGGGTGATAATCTGGACGAATTTGGGGCGAGTTAGGGGGTGAATAGATATTAGCTTACGCACATAAATCACCTTGAGCTGCTACTGTGTCCGTGTGGGGAGTCTGTTGTGGCTAGAACGATATTTACCAACGTCTACGTGTTTATGTGTTTGTCTTCTGTGGTTATATATTACCGACGATACCCTTTTGTCTGGCTTCTTACTTTAGTGAGTTTATAGTGTGGGCCCGACGCACCCGCGTGCGGTGCGGTGTTGTGGCGCTATTTTTGCATGCGGTGATGGTGCGGTGCCGGTGCAGTCATAATTTCAGTGAACCTCAGTGCGGTGCGATTTTAAATTATAGCAGATGATGTGCGATTGCGGTGAGAAACGCCATGCGGTATGGGCGAAAACAGTATGAGGTGGCGGTGCAGTGGAAGAAATAATTTTTTTAGGTGCGTGTTGCGTAGTGTGCTTATTCCTATGCGGGTGCGACGCTGGACGAAAAAGTAACTTTTTGAGGCTGCGGTGCTGGCTCGAACTAACTTCTAGTGCTTTTGCATAACTCTAATGCGGTGCGGTACCTGAAAATTCCGGTTCTCCACCAACTAATATATTATTTATCCGGGTATATATATATTTAGTTATATATAATATATATATATAGTTAGTGATATTATATATATATATAGTATTAATATATATAGTATATAGTATATATATCATAGTATATATGTACTATATAATATATATATTATATATTATATATATAAATGTCTAATTCATATTTGGAAGGGAATTCTCTTTTTGAATCTCAGAGCTGTGAAAGTGACGGATGACGTGGGAATGATGACTCTGTAGAGAGTGATGGAATCTGTTAGTAATTTTACATGGCGGATTTTTGGACATATGATATAGTGAGACAAAAAGGAAACGAGAGCTTGAGGTTTTTCTCCAAGAAAAATTAGAAATATGGTTGGAGATTGATGACGATGAGGATTGTGCAGTACTCGTCACGTGTCGATAGTTGTTTGATCCGTGCAACCGCTTCAAATGACAAATTTGTCAACGTGCCTTGCATCAAAACACCGTTACAAATCTGAAAATTTGACGAAACTGATCCGATCCTTGTAACTTCTACCTTGTGTCCCTCTTTTCAATTTCCAAGTTCCTTCAACTATGAACATTAGCGAATCGAACAACTTGTTATCTACTTTCATCAACACGCTGTCAGTGTTCTACCCTACCAGTGCACTATATACTCACCATCCCAGTCACTCCACAAGGTGTCTCCAACCGACATCATTGTATCCACTCGAGGAAGAACTGAAGGAACTTAGTTTCTCATAATACACAATTCACGGAAAGTAAAGTGACAGGGTGATAATTGGTTCACCTTCAGATTCACTGACATTGTGAGAGAAGATCGATGTATATATATATTAATTATATATATATATATATATATATATATATATATATATATATATATATATATATATTATATGATATATATATATGATCTATATATGATATTATAGTCATATACTAAAACTGCGACATCGATTTTGAAGTATTGTAGATAGAAATATTTTCATTTAGACATAAAAGAAAAATTAGAGCTGCAACTGTTCTATTGAATTTCTGGAGGCATAATAGCCAGTCATAGAATGGCGATGTGGAATGAAATATCGATGATGCTACACATTTTTTGGTTGTATTTGCATTAAAAATTTTAATTAAAAAAAAGAGTGTTTATTGTTTTTTTTTTCATTATATAGTTTTATTTTAATTATATGGTGTCTTTTTTGGGGGTTCTTTAAAAAAAAGTAACATTGTGTTTGTTATAAAAGGTTTGTAGAAAATTAATTTTTTTTTGCATGGAAAAAGGTTCTGTCTTCAGTCGATCCCTTTGGAAAAGATGTATGGCATCAATTATGAACAAAACAAGTCAACTATGTTTTAGTCGCAATAGAAGTTTAAATTTAAGGTTAAGTAAGCGTTAAAGAATTTTGACCAAACGTGCTTACCAACTGTGATTTTTAAAGAGGTTGCTACTGAGCCAGGGTTAAAACACGTTGATGCAATTAATTCTTTTAGGTCTCAATTTTTGTATGAGCGTATTTGATATAATGACAGAGCGTTTCTGTCTATGAATGTTGAAGATCAAAGTTTAATATGCTCTGAATTACAATTTCTTTCTCGTAATTTATTTATCTGCTCAACTTTAGGAGCATATGAACTATGAGGTTGTTGTTGTTGATATATCTGATTAACGTTCTGTTGTAGAGGTTTCAAATTCTGTAGAGGGTGATACTGTGTAGGTTGTATCTGTTCTTGTGTATGATGTTGATGCTGTAACTGCTGTGACTGCAACTGTTGAAGTTGCTGTAACGGTTATTGTACATTATTAAAAATTGATTTGTTGTTGTATTTATTTTTTAATACTCACGTAGGTAATTTCGCATTTAATAATTTATTTAATTATTTGAAAATTTTTTATCGAATATCTTAATACTTCATTCTAATGTTATATCCTACTATTAATTTAGTTTTTGTAAGTAAATTGCCTCTGTTACTTGATTTATACTTTTTGGGATTTGTTCATTACCTTTATATAATTAATTTTTTTATTAAAATTTTTGAATTAAAATATTTAAGTTTTTTTAATTTTATACGTTAGAAATTTTATTTATTATTATTTTTTTCATTAAATTAAAAAATAAAAGCATTTATTTATATTATTAAATAACCAAAATTATTATCTTTATTCAATAAACTAAAAATAAAATTAATATTTACTAATTGTAATTAATATTAATATTTTTTTAATCATAATAAACATTTCTAATTTTTATTATTATTTTTTATTTTGAAAAACTATTTATAATTACTTTAAAATAATTATTTTTTAATACATATTATATTTTCGCTGCTTTTCCAACCTCCTTGTTAAATTCTGGCCAGAAAAATTTAAAAATAAAATATATTAAAGTCAATATGTTTACTTAATAAGATGATATTATTTCCAACCCAAAATGCACCAACCATACCCTCTATTTATTACTTTGCCCTCACCCTCCTACCAAAAAAAAAGAAAGCTAATAAAAAGTAAATATAAAATATATGCACACTCTCAAAAAAGTATTCTATGAGAACTAATACTGTGAATGAAGTATAATGTTATCCCATCCAAAAAAAGAAACTATCCCCTGATAACTTTAAAAATAAATACAACTGCACCCCCTCAAATATCTTTTCCCATGAATAAATACATTGCGTTTATAAACACCCACTCCCCCTAAAAAAAAAAAAACGCCGCACCACTACTACATCTTTTACAATTCCCTCGTTATTTGTTATCATAACGTCCTGCAACAAGTTCTCCGGAAGACCCAGGATAAGATTACTAGTTAGGAACATTTTGATTCGGTGTATATACACAGGTTTCGCGAGTGTCTTATTCCTATTGCCAAACTAAAGTAAAATAATAATTTAAGGGACTAGTATGCCACATCACACACACACATATTATATATAATATTATATAGTTATACTAAATAATTAAAATAAATTATTAATAATAATTTAAAATTAATTATAAAATGAATCCAAAAATTTATGTTCTTCAATAAATTTATTATAGTAATAATATATATATTTATTATAATAAAGTTATATATATATATAATTAAAATATATATAATAATATTATCTTACACATAGATAGAGCATAAAGATCTACTTTCTTATAATATCTATATATATATATATATACTATTAATAATTATTATATATATATATATATATATATGATATTATATATATATATATACGAATGCACAAAGCTAATGAATGTGAGCGCATGAAATAATTTTACCATTGAATTATTCCTGTTAATATTTGTTTAGTTTTGCTGCTGCATGAACGAACCCTTTTCTTAAAAAAATTAAGACTAATTTTTTATTTTTACTTATAGTAAGACAAAAATTAAATATCACCAAAAATTATAAATATAAAAATCAATACATAAAAAGGAATTCTTTGATTGATTTTAAGAAGAGCAGCATTCGGTCTCGTCGAGCATAATATTTTTTTAGAACAATGTGATTGTAATTGGAGTGTAATAACTTACTATCGATTAATAAAAGATATCTTATCTTGATTCTTAGGAGAGTAAAGAATGAATAAATGCAAAGTAAGTATCGCCTCAGTATAGTCACTAAGTAGTACAGCTCAGTAGGGGTGAGGTTAGTACGTGTTGTTATATAAATAAGTTAAGGTCAGAGTCTATATTGTGTCATGTAGAGTGTAGTAATGGGTTTTAGTTTCCAGTCCGAAATCACAATACCTCGACCAGACAAAAGAATCGTTTCCGAAACAAAGATGAACAAAAGCGAGGTCTGTCCTAAACTAGTTCTTTCATGGAACGAGGAGAGCAGCTAGGTATAAAGTGAGCCGGAACCGGAGTCGGAAATCGGAGTCGAAAGGTTTTGGGTGGAGCTGGAGCCGTAATTCCTCATACAAAGATCAAATAAAACTTTTACTGTAACAATAACATATAAGGTTTGTAAAAGCAAAAAGACTTCCTTTTTGCACTGACTATGATAGACCGGAGCCGTAATACTTTAAAATCCTGAAGAATGAGGAGGAGCTGGAGCTGTGGCATTTTAAAATGAAGGTGCTGGAGCCGGAGCCGGAGCCGGCAAAAAAATTTCCCGGCTCCTCAAAACTGCTGCTATAAAATCTAGATTTTTACATTTATACTTTTAGAATCTAGAGATCAATCACTCTCTTTAGAATATAGATTACTTCCTTAAGGTCAATTAATTTCACTCATTTTACCGTGGCTCAATCGGTAGAGCGACAGAGTTGCATGGCAATGGCCTGGGTTCAGAAATCCTCCCTAGGTTCTGGCGATCGTGTTAGAGATCTAAAGTGACCCCATTAGAGAAGTTCTCCTCTTGAATAGGGCTATGCCCGTAAGGTGTAAATATAATATATATATATATTATATATATATATATTATATATATATATATATATATATAATATATATATATAATATATATATATAAATTCATACTAATAAATTATTATATATAATATATATATATATATATATAAAAGACCAAATAGGGGTATTATATATAACGATATAACTTTAGTTGAATCCTTTGAAAGTGTGGTGGAAGCGAAGGTAATAAGATGCGAAAAGTAAAAGAAACAGATGCGTTAGCTGGAACAGTATATAAGAATTAAACCACTGCAAGAACTGTCTCAACGAAAATTCTCCGGTTCATTATGAAATAAAAAAAAAACTTTACCTATCCTGACTTATTTCCTGACTTATTTTTATTTTTAATACTTTGCAACATTACTTGGTTAAGAATAAATAAATAAATAGTAACTGAAAGCAAAAGTTTTGGTAGTGAGTTCGAAATTTATTTCGTCCAAAATATTCTCAGATTTATATTTTGAATTGCTGTATGAATTTTTTTTTTTTTTTTTTTTTTTAAATATAAAATAAAACATTTTTAAGTTATTAAAAATTTATTTAACATACGTACATATAATAGACAATAGTGTTAAACATAGACAATAGTTATAATCATACACAATAATCTTAATTAAGCATAGACAATGGGTTTAGTCATAGAGAAAAGTCTTAATTAGAATTTTTTTAAAAAAAGGTTATTTTTAGTTTTTTTTTATTTATTTTTTGCAAGAAATATTTTATAATTTTTTCATTATTTTAAATATTTTCTACTCGATATATTTTCACTTTTATATCAGACTTAGAATTTTGATGTATGATTTATCATAAAAAAGAATTTTTTTTTTTTTTTTTTTTATTATTCCTAAATGTTTTTAGGCGAAAGACGGAAATTGGGGTAACTATTTTTGTACTGAACAGATTTTAAATTATTTTTGCAGATTTGGAAATGGTTTGGGGAGATCTTTTTGATGATGTTCGTTCTATCAAATTCCGACCAGATAAAAAGTTTAAATAAAAAACGAAAAAATGTTTATTTCGGGGTTTTTTTTTTTTTTTTTTTTGAAAAGGGTAGGGTGGGGTTCTAAATAATAACCAATAGCCCTATTCATAGACGATAGTCTTAATCATAAACAATAAAAAATCTATATCCGTATAATTTAATATAAATAAGACTCACTATTATATAAATCTGAAATATTGTCCTTATAATAATAAATAAAACTTTCTAGAATTTAAAAAACCTTCCTTGTTTGATCTTTAAATTTATGGCCAAATTTATCTCAAAAAAATAGAAAAAAATTAATATTTTAATTTTGGACACTTTCGATTGGTTAATAAATTAAAATAAAATATATTTTTACAATCTCAATTTACACCCCCCCCTCCCCCTACCACCACAAAAAAAAAAAAATAAAATATAAAAAAAAAAAAAAAAAAAAAAAAAAAAAAAAAAAAAAAAAAAAAAAAAAAAAAAAAAAACACGTTAAACATATTTTAATACTCGTGACCAGGGATGGCAATTTTGGTGATTTTTTTGATTGTTTTTAAAAAAATCAATTTGTGATTTTTTGATTTTTTTGATATTTTTGATTTTTTGGATTCGTAACGTCACGTGAAATATAATTTGCAAGTTACAAATATATATCGCGTTAACAAATGAATGAAAAAATGAAAAAAAATAAAAAAAATCAAAAAATCACAAATTGATTTTTTAAAAAAAAAATCAAAAAAATCACCAAAATTGCCATCCCTGCTCGTGACTAAGCTGAAGATTCTTGGAAGACAATTACATTTAAAATTAGAAAGTTATAATTATTATTATAATTATAATTATTATAATTATATTGTAATAGAAGAAACAGAAAAACATTTTTCTTTGGTTTATTTCTGTTGTTCTTTGCTTCTCCGTTGCTTTCATCTTCCTTTGTCGCTACAACACTTGCAGAAGCTCCATACAGACTGATTCCTTTATATATATATATATATATTTATATATATATATATCTATATATATATATATATTATATATGCTCTGTAATATATAATTAAAAATATTTTAAATAAATATATAATATATATATATATATATATATATATATATATATATATATATATATATATATATATATATATATATATATATATATATATATATTATATATATAATTTATTTTAAATATAATTATATATATATAATATATATATATATATATATATATTATTAGTTATATATATTATTATTTATTTTACAATATCCGTCAAAATAGAGGCTCTGTATCTACATTCACAATAACACTTGTAAAACGTCCCGGAAACTTTGAACATCCTAATTTCGATGTTCTATGACTCAATATCTGTCTTCCTATCACTGCCAATACCGTATCTTAAAGCTTCTGCTTCCCAAAAGTTCATTTTGAATATCTTTAACCTCTCACGAGCCTGTTGCATCTTCTCATTCAAATGTTGAGACTCTATGTTCGAAGAATTTCGACGTACACTACATTAAACATTAAGATGTTGGGCTCTACTCATTCTGATGCAGGTGGGAAGGAGGCCAAATCAATCGGTATTGTTAACGCCTTGCAAGAGTTGATACCTATACATATCCCAAACCGCCTTAGCTAATTCCTAAACACGCTTGACTTGTGCTTCACCATTACTCCTCTTTACAAATACACTATATTCCTTTTTATCGGTAACTTTGACCATATTCTTGCAGCTTTTAATTATCATACTTTCTCTCCAGGAGACCCACTCCACTGTAAAAGTAATTTCTAGCACTTTAATCGGACTTATTTTGGGGTACAGTCTCGCTTCTATGCTAACTATTATTTGAATGAATCCTGCTTTGACACTGACGATTCGAATGTGCTGAAGAAGTGACAGACGTTATCTCTTATGGAATGCGCAGGTTTATTCAATCTTTAACTAAATCTTTTTCTCTTTAAAATCCGTTATTCCATGCCACTTGTTCTCTTGCTTTTCAGGATAGAGACAACGCTTATTCGGACTGAGAAAACTTTTTCTCACCTACTACTTTCGCAAATTTTTATACAGATCAGAAGTATTTCAGTGATATTATTCCACAGGCTAAAAGTAAGTTCACTAAATGGAAGTGCGCCGACCTCGTTGGTTTTCCAACTGAAAAAATTTAATATATCCTCTTGCCAAAATATCTCTAACAAGTTCTGCAAATCTGATTTTCTTCCTCTTTTTCACTCTGATGGATCTGTTTCTAATACTCCTGCTCAAAAGGCTAATCTTTTCAAACTCCTGTTTTTTCCTAATTCCACCCTGGAAGATTCTTGCATTTCTCCTCTCAGGTGTCTTGCATTTTTACCTGCGATTTCACATGATCGGCTGCATGGGATCCTAATAATTATGAACGTTAGCAAGGTTAGTGACCTGGGTGACATTTCTTCTAGTGTTTTGAGCGTGTGTGATCTGAGCTAGAGCGTGTCCCTGTTTAGCTCTACACTCTTTACCTTAATACTAATACTTTTTCTTATTGTTGGAATCATGCGTATATCTAAACGACTCTGAAAAAGGGTATCCGCTCTAAACCCTCTAAATATAACTCTATAGTTTTCACCTGTATACTGTCTAAGTCTTTAAAACTATTCTTAATGCTCAATTCTTGGATCATCTAGAATCTCATTCCCTTATTCCAGATCAGCAGCATGGCTTTCGACTCTCGAAGCCAACTGATGACAAACTTTTCATTATTAATGATTTATGGTCTTCTCCGCTTAGGGACTATAGATATCTAGTGTTGCGGCCTTTATGCTTTGAGTTTCCTCTTTAACTTTGTTTACTCATGTTCAGTTTCCTCTCTAATCGTTCCATATCGGCACTTGTTAATGGAGCAACTTCTTTCCTCCTTGTTAATTGTGGTGCTTCTCAGAATTCTCTTTTAACTCGTACTCTATTTCTACGTTTCATCAATGAACTTCTTAGTTGCACATCCTGTTCATTTTTATGCAGATAACTTTACCCTTCATTCTTCCATTCATATAAAACCTGCTCCCTCTTTTTCTTATGGATTGCTTCTTAATCTTCAACTTTCTGATTCCAATTTTGCAGATCTGGATAGAATTTTCCGGTGAGATCGCCTCAACATCGTGAAATTAAACTCTTAAGTTTTTAAGAGTTTAATTTCACGATGTTGAGGCGATCTCACCGTAAAATTCTATCCAGATCTGCAAAATTGGAATCAGAAAGTTGAAGATTAGAAGCAATTTTTTGGTTGTGTTCGGACCAAGATAGTTGGGATATTATTATATGAAGAAGCTAAAAACTTAGCTTATTCATATAATCATCTCCCAACTATCTTGGTCCGAACACAACCAAAAAATTATTATCTTAGGATCCCAGTATCACAACGGTTGATAAGAGGCACAAAGAAGCTGAGAATACTTTTCAGAATGAGTCTTTTTTCCGTACAGTTACTCCAACTATGCAGAGGTCTTATCCGTCCTTGTATGAGTACTATTTTTACATCTGGGAGGACTCTAGGTCAACCCATCTCTTGAATAGCACTGAGCCAATGACTAAAAAATTAAGATAAAGAAACGTCTCACAAATTACACACTAGTTTAAATAATTGTATTTGAACAGACACAACCTGCAATATTAGAGGTCGCGATCTTAATGACACGCGTAATTGCTCTTATTATAATACCTTCTTATATAGCAAGCAGTTATCTACGGAGCGAACGATGCTAGAGGCAGAGATCCGATTAGCATTGATGCGCTTTGAAATTATAGTTGAACGGAGAGATATCGAGAGAGTACTTATTGTTTAAGATTTAATAGCAAGATCTCTCGCGTAATTGGAAGAAGTGTGACAGGTTGAAACAGTATCAAACATAAACTTTTTAGGCTTTAATTTTCGTAAGTGACGTCGTAATACAGAAATATATAAGGCAAAGATTCGCCACTGTATCATTCGGATATATAACTCATATACGAGATCAGATATTACTAGCATTCAACGCGTTGTGTAAAATCTTGTAGTGGTTGCAACTAAATTCTCAGTTGTCGGTTGTTCTCATCTCACGATGATAAAAAGGCAGACATAATTGGTCTCAAAGCTTGTTTGTTGCGGTGCTTCCTCCTTTCCAGTCAACACTGCCCTGGAGAATTCTTTTGCAACCTATTTTTTACAGTTGTATTTTCTCTACCTAAGTTTAAAATCTGTCTGCATCCAATTGATAGATTTGCGTTAGGTTTAGGCTTGGGTGGGTTCTCTTTCGTTTTATTTTCTCTCCTCCCTATCCCCCCACGTTTCCCCGGCTAGAAAATGGGCTGTGCTTGGTGAAGCGGTGTAGTATGGTTAAAAAAAAATAAATAAAAAAAAGGATAAGAAAAGAAGGAGAGAGAGAGAGAGAGAGAGAGAGAGAGAGAGAGAGAGAGAGAGAGAGAGAGAGAGAGGAGAGAGAAGAGAGAGAGATTATAGTAATTAAACATTATAGGCAAACAGGAAAGAGAAGACAACTGTATAAGCGAAACCCTACTTTCAATTGTGTTGTTCCGGGCTGTCTTCTTCTAAATCCGTCTGGAGGAGACTCTTCCACCTTGTTGTTTTCCCGCAGGAGAAAGTATCCCATAAAACAGGAACCCACCCCGCTCCATCCCCCGTCCCCCTTGTTTTTTTTTTTTTCTTTCTTTTTTTTTTTTTTTTCTTTCTTTTTTTTTTTTTTTTTTCTTTGGTTTTTTTTTTTTTTTTTTTTTTTATCTTTTTTTCTTTCTCCCTCCCCCCATCCCCATACTGTATAAATTATCCCCGGCCGCCGCATTATAGACAACTTCAAAATTATTTATGATTTCCCCTTTATGTGTTAACCGGCTGACCTATCTAGTAAGAAGTGTCCAAAGGACTCCCGCAAAGAAACTCAAAATTCCGAAAATTAGAGATGGCAAAGGTTTATATATTTGTGCCTATTAAAAATATAAAAAATCTAATGTTATTGTGTAGGTAAAGGTTCTTGGTTGTTAGATTAGTAAAGACCTCACTCAGGAAAAATTTCTACAGTCTAATAGAGATGATTAAACACACAACGTATTACCAAAAGATGTCAGTTGGCAAATGATTGAAAACTAATTCATCTTAATATAATATATTAACGAGATACATAATCTAGAATGATATCGATTATACGGTAGGTTGGGCGGAGTGGTTATAGCAGAATTTACCACGCTTAGTACACCTTGCAAACGTGAAATATCTTGGCCTGTCCTCATTTGCAACTACTTTTGAGCTTTCCAAGTGGAGAGTATTTAGCAATGTTAGGGGCCTAAATATAATGAATGATAAAAGAGGAAAGAGTACTACTCAGCAAAGAAAATTATGATTGTTTCTGGTCTGGGGCTAAAACTGAAAAATCCTATACTTCAAATATAACCTATAGTTGCATTGAAATAGTAATATTTTATATCATTTTAAAATCTCTTATCATTAAAGTCGGAGGTTAGGGGAAAGAGGTCGGTTAGGGTTTTACATTTTTGGGTAGTGTTATGCAGCAATCTGGCAGATGAAATAATTATGGAGTAATAAGTAAATACGTTAAAAACCTCCAGATATATATATAATAATTATTTTAATATATATATATACTATTATATATTATAATATAATATATATATATATATATATAAATTATATATATATAATATATATATATTATTATATATTATATATATAATTATATATATCAAACATCCGCATCCGCAATTCTTCCGCATGTCGCGCAATTCTGCGAAGACGGCCCGCAGGCAAGCCATCTCGGCATCAGCGCGTATTCGTACCGCAACTCTCGACAACTATAATATTATATATTATTATATAATAATAATATATATTATATCTATATGTATATATAATATATAGTGATATATAATTATATATATATCCATATATATATAGATTATGTATATATGATATATATAACTATATTTATTAATATATTAATATATATATAGATATATAATTATTATACTTATATATATTATATATATTATATATATATTATTATATATATTATCTTATATATTATTATTAACACTATATCATATATATATAAATATACATAAATTATATTTTTGGTTTTTGCCATTTTATTATAATCTTGGGGTTGCCATTGGAGTCCGCATGCACAAGTTCGCCGGGTTCCGAATCTTGTTTCGAATCCGAGGTATAGATACTTATTAGACTACTTACCGTCCTTGGAATAAGCTGCTAATGCCCGTTGAGGTGTGAACTTTATTTAAAAATTATAATATTAATATATATATATAGATATATATATATATTACTATTAGTTATATACTAATATATATATATTATATATATGTATGCATTATATAAATTTCCGAAATTTTGAGAAGATTTTTAAATTTTTATTAAATTGTATATATATTAATTCATATTTTATTTATTAATTTTATGTGGTATTAAAATTCTAAATTTTCTTTTTTGTATAATGTGACCCAATAATTTATTATTATTATTATTTAGTTATTAATTATTAATTATGTATTATTAGATTATTATCTATTATTATCTTTTATATAATTTGATCATATTATTATCGGTCTTATTGATAATTCATTCTATAGTTGTTCGTAAGTGGTATTAACTTATTAGTTACCGAACATCCTCCAAATTCCACGTAACTTATATAAAAGGTATCATATAGCCTTGTTTATGACTAGCTGTCAAACGTTAATACCTTTATAGATATTATATAATACACTATGAGCTAGAATCGTACCTTACATTGTAGGATTGAACCTACCCCACCCTCCCTTCCCTTGATAAATGACCATTTGAAAAAGTTTTTTGAAGTGCCGAATGACATCGGATAAAAAGTTATAAAGTCTCCCAAATTCATATTTCTAGGAAAAATGAATTTCAAGATGCAAAAATGTCACACTATCATTTGTCTACGAGAATTTTGCCCTCCTGTAACACCCCACCCACCAACACAACAAGGTCACACAACCGTGAGTGATATAATATATATAATATAGTATATATATATATATATATATATAATATACTTATGATAAATACTATATATATATTATAGATATCATTATATATTAATATCTATATAATAATATATATATATATATATTAATATAATATATATATATATATATAATGACAACCTTTCAACTAAACTACTAAAAACAGCTGTTTATTGTTAAAATCTATTTACACTACAAATGGACAATTTATCTTTTGTAGATTTTGCTTTTCTTAACATTCTCTCTCTCTCTCTCTCTCTTCCTCTCTCTCTCTTTCTCTCCTCTCTCTCTCTCTCTCTCTCCTCCCTCTTCTTATCAATACATCTACTCTCGAATCTCGGTCCTGCTTCTCATTCTATAATCTACTCTTACTCTCTTCTTGAAACGTTATTTTCCTTCTTTATAGACTTATTCATTATTTCATAATATTTCATAGAAGTTTCATTAACGTCAACACTAAAAAATCAAATAACTTTTCCAACTGATGGACTCAGAGCCCTATTCCAAGGATGGGGTGTACTCATTTTTACCATTTCCGAGTTAGACCCGTAGCAAAGAGTCGAAAGGTAAAGATACAGCATGTCACCTTTCAACTCTCAAGACCGAATCATTACGAAACCTGGCTTCTCTCGACTTTATTATTATTTTATTATTTATTATTAATTATATTGTCTATTTATTATTATTATTATTGATTATTATTTAATTATTATTATGTAATTATGTATTATTATTATTATTATTATTATATATTATTATTATTATATTAATATTATTTGTTATATTAAATTATTATTTATTTATTATTATTATTATTAATTATTATTTATTAATTTAATTATTAATTATTATTATTATTTTATTATTAATTATTTATTATTATTAATTATTTAAATTAATTATAATTAATAAATTCTATAATTATATTAATTATTATATATTATATTATATTAATTAATTATTATTATTTAAGATAGTTATGAGTAGTAGATAAGTAGTAGGTTTAAGATAGTAGTAGTATAGTTAGATATGGTAAGTTAGTAAGTAGTTAAAATTGACTAAAATTTAGAAACTATGTGCTAAAATATTATATTATTGAGAGTATTTGAATTATTCTGTAGAATGTGAAGCGTATAGCATACACTTTTTATTGAATAAAAATCCTATAATAATAATTTTATAAGATATTTAAGATTATAATAATATTTTCCTTTTTATTATATTTATAGGGACTATTTATATTTTCTTTCCATTAAAGTTTTAACTAAGTGATTTTAAAGAGTATTTTCAATATATAATATAATACTTTATATATCATCTTTCCTTGAGCTTTTATTGGCACAATCCGGTGTAGATGAGAACTCTCAACTCAGATCAATGGTAGGATGGGACTCGGGTTTTACGATACCCTGATAACCGGATCTGTGGTTAAAGTAAATTACCCATAATGAAGATAGTTTCTCCTTCACTAAATATATTGAAGATGTTTGAACTTATAAATATTTTCCTAATACATGAAACGCTCTAGGTGGTTCATCAAACAATGTAAAGGTTGTTTATTAAATAAAACTGAAAAAATTCGAAAGTCCTGAGCTAGTAATATATTGCCTAAGGTTGCTTAAGTAGAAATTGCTCACAATATTGCTCAAGAAAAAGTATTGCTGAATGGTAATATAATTAAGTGTATTGCTTAATTGCAGAATGATCTGCAACTCCTTCATCTCTATGGAATGGCATGGCGGAAACCATTGGTTTATATATTCGCTCAATCATGATGTTTTTCTCTATTTAATTATATCAACAAATCCTGGGATCACGAGAATTAAGTGGAAGTCGGGTTCTTCTACTGCGTGATATTTGTTTATATTCTTAGTATTTGTTAATTATGTGATTTAAGAAAAATCTAATTTACCAATTTAAAGGTTATAGTATAATAATTATCCCTATTAATTATAATAGTCCTATCCTACAGTAATTTATTTTGAGGTATTGTATGCCATTTCTTTAAGAATCTATTCATAAATAAAGTTCCAAAATAAACTCCCCCCTAATACATTATATAATCTATGAAATACATATTTTGTGTCGTCGAACTTATGTCAGTAAACAGATAATCTACTCAGTTCTCTTCTATCGCCCAGAATATACTACCGTACTTAGAGATATTACCTTTGCAATATTCCTATGACCATTTCTCTAGCAACTCTGGTACATTATTTTGAGCTGATCCGGACTCTCGACAATTTTATTTCTCATCTTTTTATCGTCTCTTGGTATACAAGAACACCTTGCTTGGAGCCTCTAGGTGTGTAAGATGTTCTTGAGGAGGATTTTGATACAGTAGTAGGCGCAGAGAGTCTGTACCTCTAACTAACCATACTTCGACACAACTCCGATTTATTGCATTATATTACTACTAGAATTCTCTAGCGTCTAATATCTTCACTTAAAATAGTGATTAATAAATATATATTTAATTACTATACTATAAAAGGATATCCGATTTCATCGAGGGATATACGTGAAGATTACCTCACGTAAATACCCTATACTCCATAACTAGTTAGTAGATTAGGATAGTTCTCTTCACTTACTCATCACTGACATATGTTGACACACATTTGGCTACCACTACTTAGTAACTAGCTCATGACATATTCAATCAAAAGTCTTAAATTAAACAAGATAACGTACTTTTTTTTTAGTATAATAGATCCAGAAGGCTGTTAAGGGGGACCATATATATGAAGCTTCCGACTATCACAATAATAATTAATCTAACTAGCTGATAGAGCATATATATTATAAATTGTATTAAGTGATGTGAGTATCCTAATATGGAAATATAATTCATCAGATTCAGAAATCTTCTAGTGTCTAGAAAAAATGATATGTCTAATGCCTTTACATTAACCCACAAGATGAGTTACTTCATCAATCACACACTAATACGAGATTTAGAAAATAAAATCATAATACAGAAAATATAGTTAATATTTATGCACAATAGATTGGGGCTATTCCTATTAAATTCAGCTTAAATACCACACCTACTCTTCTTTACTGCTAAAATCTTAAACATATAACTACACGTTAAACAAGAACACTTAATAACGACGTATAACAATAATGAAGAGAATTGTTTCACTTTACTTCATCTTATCACATTCACCTAGAAATGAACTCATCAATCACTATAACTAAATAATATGTCAACAGTATTTCCTATCAATAATAAAAAGATAACTTTCTCAGTTATATGTAATAATTAATAATTATACGGAAAACATATTTTAACGTACATAAATATCAAGAATACATATTTCATGTACATAAACATTAGAAATAAAAATATAATATAAAAATAATAATAAATTTTACTGTAGATAAAAATCAATTTGAACGCCTTGTCTGGAAAAGTAAGTTGAAATGTATAATACTCTACTCCAACATTGTTATCACTACATTCACTTCTATTCACTTGAGATATTTATTTAGACTCACTACACATGTTTGTATATGGATAATTAATCACTGAGGTGAAAATCAATTTCTGAGGTAAATAAATTTAATTATTGTTTATCACTTTGATAATTAAAGCGTGTTAACAACATTTATTCTACTATATCTTATCATTATTTTAAATGTCCATTGTAAACATCTTCCGCTGATATTCCTATATTCCGTAATGGAGCTAGAGTAAGAACTGAAATCACCATGAGAGAGTTGCATCAGACGCATCGCCAATTACAAATGGTATATGTTAAATATAAAAAATAGTAGATATCAAAAACACAAGTGAATACTTACATCTATGAGTCATATTGCTAACTTACACTTATTTTATTTTACAATAGACATTATTAGTGAACAGATAATAATGAATGCACTATAGTATACGTAGTCGGACAATGGTGTATTAATGTATATGACGAAGAAAGAGACTAACGACTTAAGTCACATGTTCGTAATGTGCACATAGATATACCGAATAGGTCTAAGTCAATTGTGGATACGAGGAGGGTGTAGTAGAGAGTGTGAAGCACTCTCACCATATGAATGCAGAGCTCGTGAGCATATCATGGCTCGTACCGAGGAGTACTTCCATAAGACTCTCCCAAACCTCGCGTATTTACAGACAGTGCGTGAATATACCCACCCACACTTGAGATTAGTCAAGAAGAGTGCTACGAGTTCACTCGCTCTCTCTAGTACACATATAGATTATGGAGTTATATCAATTTTGAGTAATTTAAGTTGTTTTGAGACATTTGTGCGACAGCAATATGACACTCTAATTTATATATTAATTATGATAATACTTATTACTAATTATGCATAAAAAAATAATATAGATATTGATGTATCGATTGGAAATCGCATTCTAGTCGAGATTCGAATAGTAGGGTAGGGGTAGTGATTAGAAATGGGCCTAAGGGGTAGGTAGTTAGCGTACAGAGGAGGAGGTATGAGATGAGAGTACAGATGGATTAGAGTAGAGGCAGTTAGTAGTGAAGCTGTAGCGAGTCATATATCGAGTTGGTAGACGGAAGAGGTAGATATGAAGTAAGATGATAGAAGTAATGTAAGTAATATAGAGTAATGATTAGAAAGATAATATTGTGAAACAATTAAGAGCAGCCGATCGACAAGCGGAAGAGAAGTAGATCAAGACATGAGAGAGATCGAGATCTATCGGCGAGTTAAATCTTTTCACGATTCAATAAAAATTTCTCCTCTTAATCCATCAAGTAATGGAATTTGTGAGAGATCCGTAAGGTTTCCTGTTTAATGTCTGCTTTTAAGAAGGGACATCTTAAACTAGTTAAGTTCATGGTAAAACATGTCAAATAACAACAGTAAATTCAGAAATACATATATGAATACATATTAATAAAAATATACTAATATATTAAAATATTTTCACAATAGAGATAAGTAACTTACTAGATATGACAACAATAATTCAGTATAATAAGTATATATCTATTATTAAAATTTATCAACCACTCTTACTTCATATGCATAGAAATATAAACTATAATAATAGAAAAATCTTAAGCACTAATGTAGAGATCATTTTTGTAGACAATCATAGAACTATTACCAATTAACATATATATAATGGTAATTAACCATAATACATCTACGAGCTCTAGAGATTGTATGTTATCGCCTCTATTCTCTCTCTGTGTTTGGATAGTGTCCCGATAGTAAGTGGAGAGAGGGATACTCACCACGAAGGCTACGGACAAAATTAAAAGTAAAGATCAGAATAGTTGTGACTCTAGAATTAATAAATAGTAGTTAAGTACAAAATTACACAAAATATTAGTATTTTTAACCATATATATAGGACTATTCTTTTTAAAATATTACCATACCCTAAGTCGATAATTATTAAACTCCTAGAGTTATAGACACGAGTTAGATAAATTATATGTGAGTAGTAACACCTTATATAATAAATTTTAAAACTTATTTATTATTATAATATTCCATTGATAATATATATAATATATTATACAATATATTAGTGGGAAAGACATTAATATTATATATCAATATAATATATTAAAACTTTATATATTACATTAAATATTGATACTAATTATTCTCTTATAATATAGTAGAGTGGATAGTGAGTGAGGATAGGTGAGGTAGTTTACTTTCACCTTTTAAAAATTGGTTAGATAAGTACGGGAAATGAATAAGTTGAGTAATATATATATAAATAATAATTATAAAATATTATATATGTATAGTATATTAATATTACTCGCTTATGAATCATAATCATAAGACTATTTCGAGTTATACCCAATCATTAGTTTCTAAATAAAAAATTATATCAATTTAAAATATAAAGTCATATCCGAGTATTACTAGACTATTATTTGAGAGTGATTAGTATAGAGTCTTGGCTAGCAACGTAGCGCGGAAATATTTCGGTGAAGTAAATGGTCGAGAGTGGAGGTATCCCTAAATATTATAAAAAATTATACGTGAATAGTTATAAGATGATTCACGACCAATCTTTTTAATCTAAAAACTAATTCAATTATTACTTTCAAAACTTTCGGATATATATATATATAATGGAATAATTAAAAATATAATTAACGAGATTATTATTTAAATTTAAATTAAACTAATATATAAAATTTCTAATATATTTATATATTTTTAGTAATATTTATAAATATTAAATATATAATATATAATTTAGAATAAAATATAATGAGATAAACAATTATAAAATAATAAATACTTAATAATAAATTAATATGGTATCTAATATTAATACAAAAAGAATAATATTATATAAAATATTTCATATTTAAAATCATAGACTTAATCATAGTATATATATATTAAGGATATATATAATATATAATATAAAATTAATAAATATAATATAAATATAATATGTATAATGACACACTATTAAAACCACCATAATCAAGCATATGGTAATAAGTAGTAATAAGCTTCACTAAATTCTCAAATCTCTATGAAAAGATAGATTATTTTCTTTCTAATATATTTATTTAATTAAGTTCAAATAGATGTTTTTGATATGTACTATGTAAGTTATGGTAAGCTATTTTATATAAGTAACCTAAATATATATCCCTCAATTATATATGTAATATTATATTATATAATACTTAATATACGTTATATTGTTTAAAGTTCAACATCTAACGGGCGATAGCCCTCTATTGCGCAAAGAGGAGAGGATATCTTCTCCGTAAGGTAACTTTCATACCTAGGATCCAGAAGACACAGATTCGAACCCGCGAAGTACTTGTCCATGACGACTCCTCGCCTCTAACGTTTGAGCCACACGGGTAGTGGCCAATACAAATATAATTTCTATCATATATAGTTATATATATATTATAATATTATACTATAATATAATACTATTATTTATTCACTATATACTCGATAATTTTTTTTTTAGCTAATTTTTTCTATGGCATATATATATAGTATATGTATTAATATAATAGTATATATATATAAAGATGTTATATATTATTAATATATATATAAAAGATAGTATATAATATATATATTATACTATATATACTTAATAATTTTCTTTATATGTATAAGTTATTATTATATGAAATAGTAATTAAAATAATATATCTTATACTAGTATATATTATATTTGATTAGTGATGCTAGCAGATTGTCATTTTGATTTTAGCATCCGCGGATAGGCGATGTTTTGCGAATTTTTAAACAATCGAGCAGGATGCGGATGCTGGATGCGGGATAGCGGATGGTTTAGCTATATATATACTATATATATATACTATATATTTATTATATATATATATTATTATATATTAATATATATATAATATATATATATATTATTATATATACTATATATATATAATATATTATATAATATACTAATATTATCAATGAGTTATTTAACCACAACATCTAATTACTGATTATTCGACTATGTAACGCCAAGGAGCCATTTGGCGGGGACGGGGAACCGCTACGCAGTCAGAAGATGATACCCACAACCTCTTTTGAACCCCAACTTCTCGACCTTACATGAAAAAGAGATTTATACATATGGATTCATATACTTTATGGGTCACTAGTATATGAAATGTAAAATATAGGAGGTTGGTGCTTGAGTGAAAACTCACTATTTTCTGCTGAGGTTCTCTTTCTTCTTTTACCATCATATATATGAAGCCGAGGCATTGCAAATAGGCTCTCTCACTTGAAACAATATGTTTTGGGAAGGACAGGCCAAGTACTTTCTTGCAAAAGTTTAAACTTAAGGATGGAGTAAACATTATGCTTAACACTCCGACCAGACTGATAGGTCGTCCATTCTGAAACTTTTGATAAATCTCGTATTTTAATCTTGGTGTAGTTTTCAAATCAATTTCGCACTGCAATCGAGAGTTCTTCAGTCACTACTAGACACTGTGAATTCTTCCCAAGTGATTTGTTATGCAATTTACTTGGTTTGAGGATAGGATCAATTGAGTTACTGTAATATTCTGTCGTTTAATTTTTTAATTTTCATAGGGCTAATTAAAGACTGATTAGATTGAAGCTTATTTCAATCCGGGACACACAAGTGACCTGATCTTCTAAAAATTGTTTCTAAGTATGTGGTTACAAAAAAAAAACTTGCCTTTAGCAACGGGTGCTAAGTAAGTTGTTCATAGTATGTACAGGCGTCATAATTATCACAGAGCAGAAGCGCTTTTTCTCCAAGCCTCTAGTTTTTCATCTAACACATTTCATTGCTGTTTAAAGCGTCAGTCAATTTTCAATTTGAGATGGTTCAAAATGTCCTTAGCGTTGAGATTAATGGTGATTAATATCGGAGACAGAAGCTGTAGAGTCGCTGATTTTGTTGGTAATTTCTTGTGACACTGAGTGACACCATAAATATTATGAACTTCATGCTGTGAGATCATGAACATCATGTACACGTTGAGTCAAGTCCCGATGTTCCTTACATCTAATAGCCAAGTTTGCTTTAGATTCACCTTCAAGTAAATTTTTGTTACTAAAATCTTTTTAGCTCCAAATCTGACAATAAAATCCGCGAACATCCGCACAGGGCAAAGAGCGCGGATGCGGAGTTGCCGGAGATGCTTTAAATCATAATGTGCGGGAATGTCGGAGTTACCCTGCACTCACTAATATAGCTATGACTATTATAATATATATTAATATTAATCATATTTATATATATTAATCACAATTCAAGATGAACACTACACAATCTAATACTATTAGTATTAGTATAGTAATACTATTAGTATTAGTATTAATTGATGAAGTTATATGTATCGGTTGTGTGTGTGTGTGTAGTGCTGGTATGTGGTTGTGTATGTAGTTGATGTTTATTTGTTGGTTGTGTGTTGTGACATTTTTAAAGCAGAGTAAGAAGAGAGAGAGACAGAGAGACGGAGACAGAGAGTAGGGCACAAGAGAGAAAGAGAGAGAGAAGAGAGAGAGAGGAAGGCGCATAAATTACGCGAATCGCATCTTAACGCTCCCCTTAAACCTAGCTTTTACACTGCTTAAATCACTTTAAATCTTATGTAAACTAACGTAACTCACAAACTTACTTAACGCTAAAAGTCTTGCAACTAACAAAATTTATTTTTAATATTTTAATTTTTGCAATTTCACTTTGCATTGTTTCAAAAAAATATACATGATTTCTCAACCAGCCAGATGCTCGCGGCCTCTTGTTTAGCTTTTGCTCGATACGTACAGTTAATAAAAAATTGACTCTTAAGTCTTAATTAGAATGGCGAGATTAATTATATATATTATTTAATATATATTAATATTATATTTGTACTATATATATATATAATATAAGTATATATATATATAGTATATTATCTTATATATATTTATATTATGAAAATGTATATATAAATAATAATATATAATATTATATTTAGTATGAATATTTATATATTAGCTATATAGTTATCAGTATCTCGGCATCCCTATCAGTTACCACATTATAAATATTATAAAAGTTTGAATAACGAACCATGAAATGTCATATAAAGCCGAAAAATTCTGTTAGTACAGTTTCGAAAGATAAAAATTTAGTATACTAATGATATAATATAAAAGCGACCGCAGTAAAATCTTTCACTTTCGAGTGACACAAGTATAAGAAGAAGATAATATTTTCTTCTTTTTCTTTCATCATTCTCGAATTATTAAAAATCTTTATCAAAGGAATTTGTAGGGAATTAGCAATTTTTTTCAATAATTGAGTTGCCACATCACCACTTTTTGCTTTTTCTTTATATTTTAGTATAAGTAGTTTTTTTTAATATTATTATATTCCTAGTATATATATACATTAATTTCACTGCTTTGATGTTGTCTCCTTTTCACTTACGAAAAGCGACACTGTTATATGAGAAATCTAGTAAAAATATTAATGCAACGTTATTATTATAACTTGTAGGCTATGTCAAAAATTCTAGGCTGTTTCTTTAAGCCTAGGCCTGGTCTTAACAGGCATGGAAAATCAGTCTTCTCATATAATATTTGTTGCTTTGGTTGGAATTCATTCAGATAAAACTCACAATGTCAGTACTTATTAATGATCCCGAATATATTTAATCTCTTCGTCTGAACTTAGTTTCATACCATGCTTATATCTTTTATTAAATTTTTTTTTATATTATTATTATGTATTCTATTTTGATGCATAATTGAATTAAATGGGTACTCTGTTATGTTCGTTTGAACAGACTCACGTCAGGTTTGATGTCTTATTTTTTTGTTTTTATGTTTTTTATTAATAAATTTCTAGAGTGATGATTGAATGCCGTAACAGCTCAAAATTTAAACGGGTGACGGGCACTGACACCAAAATACTATGATAACACTCAGGTTCACAGCTTTTAACGACTAGACGTTCAAGGTGCTCGTCCAGGTTTAAATGTATTTTTTTGTTTTCTTTTCATAAACTTAAAGGATATCTACCTCAACAGAGGGTACAAACCGACAGAAGATTGGCAGGAGTCGAGAGAGTCCTCGAGTCGCACTTCGCGGGCGGAACGACAGTGGGTAGGCGACTACGTATAGTATATCTCCACTCGCGGACGTCTCCGGGGAGGGTCATCCCGGAATCTGTATCCCCTCGGCATCGCAGCTCTTAGTATGTTTGGGGAATGTCGCGCTGGGGTTTCCATATGTGCCGCCCACTTCCCCTAGCGCGCGGGTCAAACTTGGAAAACGTCCCCTCCACTCTGTTCGCTTATGAGGGAACATAAACTACCATCATGCGTGACGCAATCGTTCGAGGCCTCCCTAATATTTCTTTTAATTCTCATTCGTGCTTCTGATAAAATTTTGATTTTTACTTTATTACTTCCTCACTTACTCTTTTTAAATAATATAGATTTAAGCTCTGTTCACGAGAGCGGATCGGTCCTCAGAATCCTCCTTACCAGCCGTGTAGGATCAACACTGAAGTTGTTGAGTATACTTTATCTGTCTAGAATTCCTTACGTTTGCTCGTAACATACTTGCACCTATTATTGATAGAGACCAAAGGGTGCTATGGTTAACCTGTTCTCTTATTTTCTATGATATGGTCACAATATGCCACCGTGTTGTTCAGAATTAATTATGCCCCTTCAGCTACTCGGTGATACACCCCATATAAATATGAGTGTAACTTTGGTTTTTTCTGTAAGTTTCGTACTTCCGAGCACGATCATTCTTCGATCTATTTAGAAACTTCTTATTTGATAAAAATGTGATTTTTTAGAATAATTTATCTTAAAATATTTCGACTTTTTTGAATCAGTCGTCAAATATCACCACTATGACATTACACCTGTTAGCATCATTATAGACTTAGCAATATGTTAAAAAAAAGCAACAAAAAAATTAGATCAAAGTTATTAGACGGAGAGTTCTATAACACATAACAGCGCGCGAGAGTGAGAGTTAATCATTTACATACACATTATACACTTCCAATTATTCTGAAACCACTCAACTGAATTAGTTTTATAAATATTCCGTGTAGCACACGTGTCAGAATATAGATAGCTAATAGGTCGTTATTAACATGATTGCTCACTCATTTTAAATCTCGAGAGAATTTTCCGTCTATTCGTTTATATGATACCTTAACCACTTACTAGATCACTCTTATGTCATCTTTAATTTCAGATTGCTCATGCGATTCGCACCTCTAAAATATTTCACAGACGGTATTTAGCTTTTTCCAAACCTACACTTTTCACCTGCACTGCAAACCGTATTCTAAAAACACAATTCACAATAGAAAAATTTAATTTCCTTCCACGACTGACCAGAACAAATTCATCATCCTTTACCGGCACATCGACACAAACCGCGAACTACTTTTTATTTTCTCGTACACAGTTTCTTCTTAAAATCATTACTCTGTTGAATTCCCTTCCATTCACGTTAGATGGTAACTGAGCTATACGAAAAACCATCTCTTTCACGTGAACAGAGGCAAAATTAGGACCGTTCATTTTGCTTTTTCTCCAGGAGCTGTTCTAAAAGATACATCGCCGGTATTGCGAAGTATTCACAAAGCAAGACCAAAACATTCTCCCACTCACACGTAATATTAATTTTTTAAATCTCTAATCTGCCTCACATCACTCTACTATCAGATGAGAGAGCTCTCTCCAAATCAATTTAATTGCAAAGAAATAGGATGTAATTCCACGAAGGGATGGGTGAGTGAGGGTACAAATACATGATAAGCCTAATCAAAGGAAGAATGCATTGGATGAGTAGGTATCTATCCTCATTCAACCTCATCAAATCCTAAGAAAGCACTTACATAAGGTGATACTTGCACGCCCTCTCGTATTGAGGTTACACACCATAATTTAATAATTTAGTAGAGTAATCGTATAATAACTGCACAGACGCGACTTACAATAGTCACACGAAGAGATCACTATATAGCTTACACCATTCTGAGCTAAATAATTATTTTGATACCGCCCACCTAATAAACCACATATTGCTCTTATGGCAAGAAAGATACTTGGCCCACGAAAAAAATCCATGATTCAAAGGAACAAATGCGAAAATACAATAATGAGTATGTGAGTCCTCAAACGGAAACCCCATTCGCGCGCGTCATCACTTTCCCTACTTTTTAATCAGGAGGCGCGCGGTTTAAAACATAACAAACTTTCCGTAGTATACCTTCTAAATCAAGACGTATACATCCTTCACTCAAAAGGTGTATAATCTAGAATACCTGAAATTCTTACCACTATAAAACAGAGAGTAGGATTTCAATACTCATGCATATCTAACAGTAATTCCTATTTTTCTCTTTTATCTTTATCAATGACAAACTGTAAAAGTCAAAATCTTTTATATACACATAACGTGACTCCATTCTTAAGGAAAGGAGAGTTCTATGTAACCCTAAAATTAATTAACAAACTACAATTTTAAGCAATTCAAAAGAAAAATTCATTAATAAGTTTAGCCAGATATAGAATATAACTGCAAAAGTCAATCTACTATTTAGAATTTAGCTTTTTATTTATTTGTGACTGAATATTCATTTTGCAATTCAAATTTTGATTTTATATTTAAAATATTGTTTAAGGCCAGGACCACACCCTTGAAGTTGATTATATCAACCACATTGTGGCCGCTCTCTGTGAGGAGTGGTGGGCTCTGTACATGAACTAAAAAAAAAAAAAAAAATTTTCCAAGTAAAACTTTAACCTTGATTTTCTCATCAAGATTTTTGACAATACAGCAACTTTTGCATTCAAACGGAATCATATAAATATATATTATAAGTATATTATATATAGTAATTTTATTATTATTATAGTATATATTATATATATATATATATATTAAATTATATATATATAATATATAATATTTAATAATATCATATATATTATATTATATATATATATATATATAAATAATAATATCTATATAGAGATTTACTTATCTAAATGTAATCATTATAAAATATATATCTACCTATATATTTTAATCTATGATATATATAATATAGTATATATATAGTAGTATATATTATATATATAAATATATATAATTATATTAATATTAACTATATATATATATATATGTATATATATATATATATATATACTATTGTATATTCTTTTCACAGTTGTTCAGATTTTCTGGAGCCTTTTTTCTTAACTTCGTATTTGCTTTTCTCCTGACCGAGAGAAGA
>JABUQX010038778.1:35000-50829 GCA_015478945.1 Trachelipus rathkii
TTTGATAGGGAAAAAAAAGCAAAGCCGCAGCTTTTTATTTTGACCTTTTAACGTCATTTTCGGGTCTGTTTTCTGTGTCCGTAGTCATTGTTATGTTTTCATTTTTTCAAAGCCTAATGTTTTTTAACTCTTTTTCTTATCACTTCTACAATTGTTTTTCGAAATGATTTCAAACTTTGAAATATGCATAGATGGGTCCATTCCCTACAAAAATGCATAAAGTAATTTTTGATTTTTGGAAATTGTGCAGATTTACCAAAAAATATGAATGAGCTATGATACAGCTGACGGTGTACTTTAGAATTGTGTTTGCTCGTCAAGTCCTCTATCTTCGATTCTTCCGCTCCTGTCTGTTATCAGCATGATAAATTGATTTTTTTTTTCCAATTGTGGATGACATTTGCGATTAATTCTTTCTTTGAGGACACATACTCCTCTTTGCTTCTGAAATTTAAAAGTTTTCTGCTGTTATTAATTATATTATGGTAAACTTTGATGTAAAAAGTTTGCTTACAAATATTTCTGTAAAATAAATGTTGAAAATTATGTATTCTAAAACCTCTTCTGTTAACAGGTTTAGTAGATCAACTTTGAGGAAATGTTAAACATAACTACAAAAAATATAATATTCTATTTTATTCAATGAAGGGGTGCATAAGAATTGGATACACATCCCACAACTTGGTAACACAAGTACTGGAAATTAAAACAACCTTTACAATTTTGAGGAAATGTTATATATCTACAAAAGTAACAACTACAAAAATATAATTTTTTTTATTCAATGATGGGGTGCATAGATTTAGATGCACATCCCACAACTTCGTAACACACATACTGAAAATTGAAACTACCTTTACTATATAGGCGGTAGTTAGTTTGAGAGTAGTTAATGTGGTGCATATAAGAGTTAGGATAAAGTCCACCATCCTGGTAACAGATACTGGGAATTGAAGGAAACTTTTTTTTAAATGGGTTGTTGTTTGGAAAGAGGTTTTTGAGGTTCACATCTTGCACCCTAACCCAAGTACTGGAAAATGAAGAGTAATTTACTTCACATATTCTAAATGGTTTCCCTAGTTTACAGTATTAGTATATTAAAGAATTAATGATACGTGTTTACGAACAAATGTTTTTAGTCTTATAAAATATTGATTAACTGTGGCTAAATTCAAGATACCTAAAACTATCTGATATCCTCATCCGCAGATATTGAAAATGAATAACCTTCTCTCATTTGCTCCTTTCATCACACCACACTGCATCCCTAGATATTTCATTTGATTTCAGTTTTATTGTGGAATTGCTCTTTTCCACACTCGACCAGTCCCCGTAAGATTATGCTCATTCTGAACTGATTGCACCTTAGTAGTATCATACCCCTTATTGCACACCATAATTCCACTATTATATATTAACTCCGGTAGGAACATACCCTCGGGCAAAACCCTAGCGCACTCAAGACTTAGTCCCTTTCCATGTACCGAAATATTTAAATTCTACCAGCTACCTGCCTACGCACTCAACTTTTCTATTATATTCTGAATCATCCGTGTTCCATTTTCATCCAAAATACAGCCTAAAATATTTACATTGCTCACCAAATCAAACATGATTTTACACTGCGGACTCTCCTCCCTCTACTACCATCGGCGTCACCCTGGTGTAGAGCAGTTACCTATCATTTACTTCCAAAATCCTTCTTTTGCTCACCCTGCGAAACCTCTCTGAAAATTCTCTCAAAACTTTATTCAGAATTCACCACACAAATCAAAGTCATCATGTTCGGTAAGAAGGTTACCATCCCCCTAGTTTCCATTATTCCCCATCAATTTGTTTAACTGAACTCTTAAAAAATGTCGTTTTTACAGCAATAAATAAAATTATGGACTTTTTTGGAGGCTACAGAGATATCTGGTGACTGAAACCACGCAAAATGAGAGCCAATATTGGTATCTTCCTAGGAATTTCAACATATGCACAGGACATAATTTTAACAGAAGTAGTTAGTTAAAAAGTAGTATAATTTGTGAAGATGATGAAATAGGCAGAATATGTCCCTGAAAACGTGACTCCTTATGCATTAGAAATAATAATTTAAAATTTTAAATAATAATTTAAATATTAATGAATTTTAAATTTAAAAATAATAATTTAAAAATAAAAATTTATAACATTAAGAAATATAAATTAAAAATAAAAATTTTAAAAATAATAATTTAAAACTAATTGGCACCAATTTGCGGCACAAAAAGTCTAATATTCGTCTAATTTGTAACAAATATTGATTATACAGGCTAAATTGTAGCAGTCACAATTTGAGAGAAGTTGTTAAGCGGGGAACCTAATTAAAAAAGAGGTATAATGTTGAAATATTCTCAGGAGGTATTAGGTGCAAATAATTTTTTGAAAAGAAAAAAAAAAGACATTCATTAAAAACTTAATACATAACATGAATCAGATATAAACAAAAAGTTAAAAAAAAAAAAATAATATAACAGAGGACTATCAAGGACACTTGAAAAAAAAAATTTTTTTTAGTTAGTTAAAGTAGAGATATTATGCGTTTGGGTTATACCTACTACTTGTTAACAAAAGATCCTTTTTCTAAATTTTATTTTTGTGTTGCTTGTGGAAACATAATTATGTTAATAATAAGGCATGTTTGTTTTTAAAGTAATTTTTATATTAAATCTCATTTTGAAATTGATGAGTAGATAGATGAAGTTATTGATATTTTGAACTTCAATCTTTTCCTAATTTTTTTTTATAACAGTATTTCTTTTTTTTGAAGCTTGACAAATAGACAGTAAAAGCTTCAAAAAGAAAAGAAAAAATAAATATTTATAAGTCAACAGACAAAAAAAGTAAATTTTTCTTCCGATCATAATAAAAATAAATAAAAAATATCAACTTTAAGGAAAGAAACTTGTATTTATAAGATTATCGTGGTTCCAGTTATGAGAGATGGAGGGGAAAGTTGTTTTGTTATAGATAGTAGGTGGTGTGAAGAAGAAATTGTGGTTATATGAGATAGGGGGAGTGAGAATAGTTTCGTATGAGAGATGGAGAAAAGATGTTTTTTTTATGAGAGGTGGAGGAGAAATTTTTATGAGAGGTGGAGGAGAAATTTTTATGAGAGGTAAAGGATAAATTTTTATATGAGAGGTGGAGGTTATTGAAATATTTGTCTATTAGAGAGGTAGATAAGAAATTTTTATGAGAGGTGGAGGAGAAATTTTTATGAGGCGGAGGAGAAATTTTTATTTCGACACCTTGAAATTTCTTTTATTTTAATTTTACAGTTTTTTTGATTCTATACACTCTGAAAGAGCTATTATGGCCATTTGAAATACGCTTTAAATATTTATTGTCTATCTGTAAGTGAAGCATTTGTAATAGATGCTTAAAAAAAGCAAGGCTCCCTGAAACCCACAAAATTTGGTGAGTGGCTCTGGGCGGCCTCCCAATCGCTGTCCTGTGACCTCAAATTTTCAGGAAGGTTGTTTTCTGAATAATTTATGCTCTGATATTAACCCTTTATTGCACAATTTATTTTATTAATTAAAATCAGCAGCAGCAACTCATCGACAGTAACTCATCAACAGCAGCTTCACTAAAACAGCCAGGAACGAGAAATTTAAAACAAATTGGCAGCAATTTGCAGCCAGAAAAAGTCTAATATTCGTCTAATTTGTAACGTAATATGATTTATACAGGCTAAATTAGCGAAGCTAATCCCAAATGGTTCGACAAGGAAAATTATATCGTACAGGTCAATGGTCGACATTTGTAAAAAAAAAAAACAAAAAAAAGGTTATTTAGAGATTCTTTAACGAATCCAACAAAGCTTAACTAACCTAACCTAAACTATACTAACCTAACCTAACCTAACCTATACTAACATAGACATTAACCCCTCCCCTTAAAAAACCCCCCCCTTAAACCCCTAACGAATTCCAACAAAGATCCTCAACATAACGCTAACTTTAATTACCTAACCTAACTTAACCTATGCCTAACCAAACTTAACCTAACTTAACCTAGCCTAACCTAACCTAACCTTTCATAACCTAACGCCTGCGCGTGGGCTGTACGGGAATTTAATATTATATATGTCGACAATTTGGGCTAGCCCCCCCCCTACTTTTCATATCAATGTCGGTTTAATAAACAGGTGGTTTTCAAAAATTATAAAATCAGAAAGGAATATTTATCATGGTATAAAACTTTCTGAACGGTAGATCTTAGGGCCGCGTAAATCTCCGCTTGAAGTGAATATTTTTTTCGGTGTACTATGATGTGCTATGGTTAGTGAGTTATGACGATATAGAGATTTCGATAAATCGATTCGATTTGGCAAAAGGACAAAGAGCATGTTGTGGGTTTTTTATTTGCATTATATAAGTGTTATATATTTATAGTTAGTTGGTTAAAACAGAGTTTGTTATAAATTAGTTATATATTAGTTATATTAAGATGTATATTTATGTATCTATATATTTGGTATATTATATATAGTTTTAGGTGAAGTTTATTAGTATGTGTATTTAGTACGTTATTATATAGTTGTATATATATATGGTATTTGATATAGTTAGTATAGATGTATATGTTATATTATTGAGTTACTATAGTATTATAGGTTAGTATGGTATTATGATCGATTTGCGATGTTATTTGATGGGGTGGTGGGTAAGTTATATTAGTATAAGGTATATTTGAGTAGTATTAGATAGTATATTTATATATATATAGTATATTATATTTGTATTAGTGAGGTTTATATTATTGATTTGTATATAGTATATGTATGCTAGTATATATTATTTATTATATAGGGTAGTATATGAAATTTTTAGAGATGTAAATAAGGTTTTATTGCTAATCGTCTTGTTGATTTTGAGTCATTTAGTTAAGTTTTGCTCTCTCTCTCTCTCTCCGCTCGTCTTCGCTCTCTCGTGCTCTTGTTGTGTGCATCCGCTCTCTCCTCGTCTCTCAGTTTCTCTTTCCGTCTCTTAAAATTTGGTCTCTAGTGTTTTGATTTGAGCATGAATAATTATAATTTTTTGCTCTTCTCTCTCTTTCAAAAAGATTTAAGAGATTATTAATCTATAATGAGTTGTTTCCGGAGTGATGGAAAGGCAGAGATTTATAAATATATTGCCAGTTTTGATTTGTTCTAATTAAATATATAAAAATGGAGTTAAATGTATTAATACTTGAGTTTTTCCAAAATTAAAAAAAGATTTACATCTATATTTAACGGAAATTAGTGATGTAAGTGATCAGGGAGTGATATGGACAAAAGACAATTGTCCTCACCTCAAAATGAGATTTTGATAATGAATGCATGTTGCCTAATTTTCTTCGTTTACGCGTGTGATTGAAGTGTGTGTGGGTGGGTTGTGTTTTGTCTTGTGTTTCCGAAAGTTAGGTGTGGCTAGTAAGTGTGTTATAGTATGGTGGGGTGTGGAGAGGTTAGGGTTGAGGTGGTGTAGGATCATTATATATATATAGGGATATGGGAAATATGTTGTTATATATGTTGTTGTATAGTCTATATATATATATAGTTATTTAATGCACGGAAAATATATGTACATGCAGAGATAATTAGGTGTATGGGGGTGAAGTGTGAGGTTGGATGTGTGTGATATTAATGATAATTTATATATATATTTATAGTATTATTATATATTAATCTTGTAGTATATATTATTAATATGATTATTTAAATTATGTGATAGTAATAGTGTGTGTGTAGGTGTGTTTGTATAGGTGTGGGTATGTGTGTGTGTGGGTGTTTTTTTTTTTAGATATTATAATATAATTATATATAGTATATTTATTAATTATATGAGTTTATTATATATATATTATTAGTTTGTAAAAGTATTAACAAGTAGGTATATTTTATTTTATTTAGTAGTATAAAATATTATTTAATGTATATAATGTTAATATATATGATTAGTATAGTATTATATATATATTATAAGTATATATATATATATATTATAATAGTTATAATAATGTTAATGTTACTGTATTATATTTGATCTTATATTATATATATATATTATTGTATAGTAATATTATATTATTATTTATTATAGTATATATGTATATATTTATATATCGTTTGAAGTTTATATATATATATATAGTATTGATATATATTATTATATTAAGTATTATTATATAGTAGTATTTAGTATTTATATATATATAGTGTATTGAGTATGGGTTTATATATATATATATTATAGTATTTATATATAGCTATTAGTTATGAGCTGGTGTCCAAGGGGGAATTACTGAGTTAACTTTTTATACATAAAACCATATTATGGGCAAACTAAGGAGTTTGAACAAACATATTTAGAATCTTTGTTTCTCGTTTGTTTCACATAGTGACCCATGTTACAAACATGCTAATATGTATATTCCATGAGTGAGGAGTTAGATGACTTTATGAGTTATCTCCATTCGCCTAATCTGTGTATTTTCCAAATTCGCCATGTACGCACCTGTTGTTTGGCTTATTTTTTCCACGCTTAGTGATTGTTTGGTTAGAAGTAGTTCAGGATGTCTGAAGCATTGTCTTTGCTTTTTGAGATAGCAAGTGTCTGTCACCGTGATTGAAGTTATTTGTACATCAACGATTCTTGACGGAATCCCCAATTAAGGGGAAATATTCGACATGAGTGTGGGAAGTGTCGGGAGATCTAGACCGGCAAGGAATTGAAACAGGAAGTCCAATTCCTTGGCAGCCTTGATCTTACTATATTGGTTAATGAAAATAGGGCCAAATATGGACCCCTACCTGAGTATTCCTCCCTACTCTGTATGTAAGGAGGAACAAACTTGATGGCAAACTTAACTGTTTGCACCAACCTGAAGTATGTAAGTATATTGGTAGAATACATTCTGGATAACCCCATTGCACAGCGGGAAATCCAAAAATGTTTCAAAGTCATATTCTCTAGCTTGTTCTAAAGAGTGTATCTACCAAAAGCCACAACCATTCATACGTACTTTAAGATTGTTTTTGCTAGCTGCCTCAACGTCATCATGTATGAGAGGGTGAAGCCAAAACTGATGGCACAGATATGGGATCAGATTATCGAGACTTTATGCATCAGTGGAAGTAGGAAAGACATGCAGAATAATATTTTCAAGGTTATTAAATTATATGATAAACCTTTCTTTTCCTGTTGCAAAATTAAACAGTAGATATTTACTATTAAGTATTTAATATTTAATAAATTTTGTTGTTTAGTATATTTAACTTTTTACAAATTCAATTTCTTACTTTCTCTAAGAATTGAGAACATCAGATGAAAAAGTCAGCTTCACCTGCCTCTCCTTTAACCTGCGGAGAGAATCTGAGCTCTGATGTACTGAAAAGGAGAGAATGAACAATGTACTGGCAGATGCCATATTCGCCGTTATACACCTCGATGTCTGAGTATACCTGTTTCTCTAATATAATATCTCCCTTCCATCCTCTGTTGCTGTTGAGAGAATGTCCACTTTGGGGTCAGATATATTTAAACCCAAAGTGTACAGTCTAACAAATGAGAAATTGGAATTATGAGGAGGAGAAGGAGGAAACAAACTATTTATTAATTGTACTATATTTATTAACTGGATACTAAAATATATTTTATTAACTTATAGGTAGAGTTTTTTAGATATGTTATTTTGAATTATTACAATCAATAAAAATATAAAAATATTTATTTACACAAAATTTAGCCTTATTATATATAGTTTATATTTATTATAGTATATAGTATATAGTTATATATATATATGATATATATATATATATATATATATTATAGTATATATTTATACGTTATAGGTATTTGGTTATTAATTTATTGGTTATTATATCTTTAAGTATTATATTATATAATGTTGATGTACATGTTATATATGTATTAGGTATATATGTATAGTAGTGTAGTTAGGTGTAGTATTTTAGTTGGAGTATATGGTTTATTAGTGTTATGTGGTATATATATATTAAATAATATTATATAATTTATGTGTTGTGTATGTTAGTATACTGTATAGTTAGGTGTGTTTTGTAGAGGGGTGGATAGTTAGATGTTATTATTGTTATTGCTTGGTGTACTAGGGGTGTGAATTTGGGCTGTTAAGTATAGTATATATATATAGGGTTGGAGAGGTGTGTGTGTGTTTACATATATATATATATATATAATTATATATATAATATATATAATATATTAAATAATTAATAATTATAAATAAATAATATAATAATATATAAATATTATATATATTATATATATATTTTATACTAGTCTTGGTATATTATATATTATATACTATTATAATATTATTATATATAATATATATATATATATAGGTATATATTATATGTATTTACTTGTTCATTTGGTAGTTTGTATATTATAACGTATGATATATATATATGGAATAAATATATTATTAGGTATATATTAAGTAATATTTATTAGTAGTCTGGTAGATAGTATATTAGTTGATCTATATAATATTATATAGTATATATATGGTGCGGTGTTTGGGTTGTGTGGTTTTGGGTGGTTTGTGTTGGTGGGTGATTGGAGTTGTTGTAAGGAGTGGTATTCTGTGAGTTAGTAGTGGTAATTGATTGGGTGGTACTTTTGGTGGGGTTGGATGGGGGTGAGGTAGTGGGTTGTTAGGTATGTAGGGTGGAGTGTGTTTCGGTTTATTGATATTGTATGTTGGATGTTGATTGTGTGGTGTTGTGTTTACGGGTTTATCGTGGTTTGTATTGTTTGGTGTGGGTGGGGCCGTGTGGTATTGTGTTATGGGGGTAGTTGAGTGTGTGATGTGTGGGTAGAGGGTAGGGGGGTTAGGGTTAGAGTGTATAGTATGGATATGTGTGGGTGGTTGTTTGTTGTGTGTTACAACTATAAAATTATTATATGGTTAGTCAGGTGTAGTGTAGTGTATGGTGGTTTGTTGTACGCGCGTTGACGCGGCCTATTGAGCGTAGTTGAGTTCGTGTGATTTTGTTAATTTTGGAGTAGGGTTTGTGTAAGGATGGGGCTGAGGTGCATGGAGTGACTTCTGTATTAAACGTAGTAATAGGTAGTGGGTAATGTGGGTGTGTACGTCTTAATGTGGTGGAGGTTCATTAGTTCGATGCTTGAATTAGTTATTAGTTATAATTATCTGGAATTGGGGATGTGAGAGCTAGTGACGGTGCGGGGTTGATAGGGCTGATGGCAAGGAAGGCGGGTTCAGGAGAATAGATTATAATTGGTCGGGTGAATAGCCGCACGTTTCTGAGGATGTTAGGGTTGATGAATTAGGTAAGGGGTTGAAGGTAGTAGTGTATTATTAGGAGTTTGGGAGAGGGTTAATATATTGAAGGTTTAGGCGTATTATTTGGAGTTTTGATAAGTGTAATTTTATTTTAGCTGTGGGATAGGGATGGGTGCTAGGGTAGCGAGTTGTGTAGTACTGTGGTTTAGATTAGGTCTGCATCCGGTGGGGCATAGTAGTCAGGGGATTATGCTGAGTAGTTGGTGCTGCTCGATATGTGAGAGCGATAGCTGTAGCTTAGGATAGTTGGCGTGTGATGTACGCCGGACGCTGTTAGTGGGCGAATAGTTAGCAGTTGGTAGGGGTGATAGGTGAACTGGTTAGGTAATGATTCTGGTATCAGGGGTGGGATGGTGTTTTTGAGCAGGGGAACGGGTGTAGAGGGATTAGCAGGGGGGGTAACATGTTTTTGTGTATTTGTTTTTTTAGACTATGTTGAGCAGGGGTGATGTCGAGTGCTAAGTGTAGGGTTGTTGGTATCGGTGCGGAGGAGATGTGAAGCTGGTTTATTAGTACCACCTCCTTAGCTACGTTGGTACTGGGTAGACGATGAGATTAGCTTAGCTATAGAGGAAGTAGATGTATGCAGAGCGGCTGTGTGTAAGAATTATAGGTGGGATGGTTTACATCGATAGGTTCACGAGGAGCGGATGTGTTGGGTTGTGTGTGTGTAGAGCTAGGGTGAGGGTGGTCAGTAGGGGGTGGATATTCGTGAGGATATATATAGATAGAAGACTGTGATGAGTGGCAAATTAAGATAGTTTGAGTTTATATTTATTTGTGTATGTATATTATTATATATAGTTATAATTATATGATAACTGATAGCTAACTAGCTCACGCTTAATTTATAGTATTATATAGGTATATATTATATTATATATATATATTATAGAGTATATATCATAAGTAGATTATATAGTAGTTAAGTAATTATCGTAGTCGTAGTTACTACCATTCGTATATAGTATATTATATATATAGTTATTATAAAATAGGGAAGTAATACATAAAAAACCTTTAAACAGGGCACTTTAAGTGGGCAATAGAAAAGACTCTTCACAGCATCTTCAAATACATTACGTACGTCGATTCTCGTTCTATAACAGATTTCTGTCATGCATTTGTGATCCCGTATCGTCCTACTTTGAAGTCAAATATTTCAAGAATTTTCCATTATAGTTCTTAGATTTATTTAGAAAAATAAAACAACGGACGCTGGTGTTAATATTTTATTTTTTTAAAATTTCTAATATTGGGGTTTTTAGATACTGAAATTTATTTAGAGAGGGTGCGAACCTAAAAATATTTCAATTTCAGTCGCATAAATTGTAATTCCTAGGTTGGTTTAGGTTTAAAAAAAAGTTTTATTTATACATTATTAGAAAACTCTATTTTTTTTCAATATCCTCTAACCTCCCACCTCTATTTCTTGTTCGTGTTCAGATCTTCATGTCAAATAAATGGAGTCTGAAAGCCGGAGCTGGAGCCGCAGCCGAAGTCGGAGCCGTGCCGGTGCCGGAGGCAGATCCTGGGTATGAAATTTTGTTTAGTAAAGAGATAATTTTTTAGATGAATAATTTTCCGGGGCCGAAAACGTACTGAACAATTTTCAAATAGTGCAGAACCTTAGTCGGATCCGGAGCGGAGTCGAAGCCAGAGCCGGTGTCGGAGCCTGACAGAGTCCGGAGCCGGAGCCGGAGCCTGTTTATGAATTTGGCAGAATAAGGTTTATTGATAATTTTTTTCAACTAACAAATAGTTTTATTTTTAGGGTGAGATAAATTGTGTTGATTTTTGCCTAGAGAGACGTTGGCTGATTGGAACGTTTATGCTAAATTATTATGCAGAAACTTAGTCGGATCGCGGGTGTAAGGTTGCGCGATAGTTCATATACCGGTAATCCGGAGGCCGGAGTTTCGGAGTGGCCGGATCGGAGCGGATCCTGGTATAATTTTTTTCGGAAATATTTTTTGGGTGAAAAATTTATTGTCAGAAGACCGTGCCGAACAATTCTAATAGTGCGAACTTAGCCGTGATCCTGAGATCCGGATCCGAAATCCTGGGTATGATTTTTTCTTCAGAAAATTATTTTTTTGAGGTGAAAATTTTAATTTCAAGGAAAGTACGTTACTGAACAAATTTCAATATAGTGTGAAACCATTTGTTGGATCCGGAACTCAAAGCCAAGTCCGTATCCGGAGCCTATCCGGAGCCGGATCCTGGTATGATTTTTTTTTCGGGGAAATATTTTTTTTTAGTGAATGACAGATTGTAGTTGTCAGAAAGGACGTGGCCGAACGAATTTTCAAATAGTGCAAGAAACCTTAGTCGGATCCGAGCAGAAATCCGAAGTCGTAGCCGGATCCTGGGTAATGAAATTTTTTTCAAGAAAATGATTTTTTTTAGGTGAAAATTTAATCTCATTTGACGTGCTGAAACAATTTTCAAATAGTGTAGCAACTTAGTCAGATCCGGAGCCAAAAGTCGTATCCGAGCCGGTCCTGCTTAATGAATTTTCTTCGGGAAAATATTTTTTTTTGGTGAAAAAATTTTATTGTCAGAAGACTTGCCGACATCAATTTCCAAAAAAAATTAGAGTGCTTCACATATACAAATCCCTTAGTAAAGGTCGGATCTAAGAGTCGGATACTTAGCCGATCCTGGGTAAAATAATTTTTTTTCGAAAAATATTTTTAAGGTAAAATTTTATATGCCAGGAGACGTGCTTAAAAATTTTCAAATAGTGCAGGAAACATAGTCGGAGTCGGAGCCGAGTCGAAGTCGGATCCGGATCCTGGGTTTATAATTTTTTCAAGAATATTTTTTAGGTTGAAAAATTCTAATGGAAGAAGACGTGCTGAACAATTTTCAAATAGTACAGAAACATTAGGTTGGATTCCGGAGCCAAAGCCGACCTTCGGATGAAACCGGAGTCGGACCGGATGGCCGGACTGGAGGCTGGAGGTTTAAATTTTTTTAAAAAAATGATGTTTAAGTTATTCCCTTGCGGTCACAAAATTGTTTGCGAGAGGACGTGCTGAATTCAGGGGTTATAATAGATTTTATAATAGTGGCATTGAGGCATAACTTGTTTATTTCTGGATATAAGATCGGATGCCGGATCCGGTATGGCCGGAGTGCCGGGATGCCTGGATAATAATTTTCTTCAGAAAAACTTTTGAGTGGGGTCGGATAGAAGAGGGTTTATTGACGAGGATGTATATATGGTGCTTTGAGATCAATTTGTTTGCAAAGTGAGGTGGGTAGACGACATTATGTCGTGCCGGAGGGTTGTCCTGAAGCCGGAATGTCGTGTTGAAATGGAGGCCGATAGTCCTTACGCAGTATTTCTGTGGGTGATCTAATTTTTTCGAGTAAAATTTATTGTTTGTGTTTAGTGTAAATCACTTTATTTGCCTATGGGAGAGGCGGGTTTGCTTAAGCAATTCTTTAAAGTATAGCTGAGGCGTTCGAAGCCGGATCCGAATTGCCTGATCCGGTGGATGCTCAGAGGTATTGAATTTTTTGCTATGAAATATTTTTTGGTGAATGTTAATGGAGAAGACGTGCTTGAACTAATTTTGTTCAAATAGGTGTGTATGGTAAAGCGATTAGTTCGGTGATCCGTTGAGCCGTCTCGGAGCCTGGATTCACGGTATTTGTTTGAGAGTTTTTTTTGGGTGGAAATATTTATTTTTGGGTGAAAAAATTTATTGTCAGTTAAGATAACATAGCGTTGCCGGTTTCAGATTTTCAAATAGTTGGCGAGTAATATGCCTTTAGTGCGGGATTGATTATGTCTCGTAATCCGAGCGAAGACGTGAGAGTCGATTGGAGGCCGGATCTTAGCCGGAATGTCTCTGGGTTATTGTATTTGAATGTTTTTTGCGGAAAAAGAAGTATGTATTTGTTAGGTAAGTGAAATAAAGTTTTGAATTGGCTAGGAGACGTGCTCTGAAGACAATATTTTCTAAAATAGGTGGCTAAGGATACCTTATGTGCGGATCCGGTAACCGTAAGGCGTCGAAGCCAAGGGGTCGATAGTGTCGTGCAGGCCGAATCACAGATCTGCTGTATGTGATTATTCTGGTGTAATGGAAATGTTTGGTTGTGTTGCAAAGAAATTATTTTTTTAAGGTGATGATAATATTTTAATGGGCAACAATGTTTTGTCTCCCTAGCTTCCGAGGCCAAGAACCGGGAAACCTTAGCTAGGGATTTGCTCGAGGAGCGGAAGGGCCGTACGTCGGAGCGCGGAGCCGGAGCCTGGAGCCGGGAGGCGTAGCCGGTATTTGGGCTTGATCTCGTGGCTGGTATGTAAGATTTTTTTTCAGGAAATATAATTTATAGGTGAAAAAGTGATATTGTTAGAATAGGCGTACTTGAACAATTTTCGAAAGTTAGTACGAAAACCTTTAGTCGGAATCCTGGAGGCCCGAACTGCGATGTTTTGGATGGGCCTGTGCGCGCGGATGCCTGAACGCGGATTCCTGGGTATTTGATTTTTTTTCAAAAATATTTTTTTAGTTGTAAAATTTATTGCCAGAAGGACTTTAACTCGCGTGAACAATTTTCAATAAGTACAGAAACCTTAGTCGGATGCCGTGAGCCGGGAGCTGAAGGCACGGAGGTCGGGAGAACCGGGATCCTAGTTATAGAAATTTTTCAATAAATAAAAGTGCGGTTGTGTGGGTGTGTGTGTGGTGTGTTGTTTTTTGGTGTGAAAAGAATATATTGGTCGCTCGAATGTGGGTGATGGATCTCGGTGAGTGGGCGGGAGACGTCTGAGACAGTGGTGTTAGTTTACAAATAAGTCAGGATATCCTTAAGTCGGAGCCGAAGCCCGGATATGCTCTTTGTTGAGCCTTGGAGCGCGCTCGCGCGGTTGGTATGTGTCATGCGGCAGTAGTGTGTGCGCGTGGATGGCCGATGTGTGGTATGTATTTTTTCTATTATAAATAGCTTTGTTTAAGTGAGAAATATGAAGTTTAAGTGATGGTTTAGGATGTGTTAGTACAGTGCTGGAAGTGGAAATTTTGGTGATGCAGAAATAGTTGCAGGAATTCTCTTTAGTCGGATCCGGATCCGGAGTCGGATCGGGAGCCGAGTATGAATATTTTTTTCGAAAAAATATTTCTGAATTTGATAAAATTCTAGTTCCAGAAGATCGGTGGCTGAACAAGGGTGTTTGTAAAATAGGTTGGCAGGATATATGACGCTTAAGGTGTCGGTTTAGCCGGTAGGCGCGGAGCCGGAGGAGTTTAGATGTTTTCGGGGCGTATGGAAGAATTTGTTTTAGCTGTAAAAATATTTTTTTATGGTGAAAATATATTGTATCGAGAGAGAGAGTGCTGCATTGAATTTTCAATATGTAGATTTATCCTTAGCCGGAGCCAGAGTTTTGAATTAAAAGAGGATAGTATTTACTGTTTGCGTGTTGGAATAGTAAGGTATAGGTATTTATTTTGGTCAGTTATGTATATATAGTAGGTGGTGATAGTTAAGTAGATATATTTATAGGTATGAGGTATGTATAGTATATATATGATTATATTATATTATGTTATATATATTGATTAGGTGTGTGGGTATAGTTATGTATGTAGTTGTGATGGTTATAGTTTATATATATATATATATATTTGAGTGAGTCGTGTGTAGTATATAGTATATTTATGTAATATAATAAATATATAATGAGCTTGATATTATAAAACAAATTATCACTTAAAAGTCACGTTTAAGTTTTTTAGCTGTATTTATGCAAGATAATAATTAATAGGTTTCTCATTACGTGTACATTAATTAATTATTAAGCGTGCGTATATTAAGTGTATAGTAGTTATTAAGTGTACAATAGCTAATTAAATGTACAGATATTAAGTGTACATAAATTATTATTGTGCAGATATTAAGTGTAAAGTAGTTTATGAGTGAACAGATAATAAGTGCGAAGCAGCTATTAGGTGTACAGATATTATGCAAACAGTAGTTATTGAAATGTACATATTGCAGGTATGCATGCAGAAGTTATTTAAAAGTACAGATATTAAGTGTGCAGTAGTTTTTCTGATTACCAATACGAGATATTAAGTGTGCAATAATTAATAAGTCCACAAATTTTATGTGTAAAATAGTTATTAAATGTTCAGCTATTAAGCGTACAGTAATTTTTAAGCTTACAAATATTAACTGTACAGAATTATTAGATTTACATATATTCAGAGTACAGTAGTTATATATTTAGTGTAGAGTTGTTATTAAATGTAAAAAATATTAAGTGCACATATATTAAGTGTACAGTAGGTGTCAAGTACACAGTATTAAGTGTACAGATATTAAATTTACAAATACTAAATGTACAGTAGTTGTTAAGTGTACATATATTAAACATACAGTAGTTATTTAGTGTAGGTATTTTAAGTATACGGTAGTTGTTACATATACAGAT